>LN874553.1:5676-19502 GCA_900006135.1 Debaryomyces tyrocola
ACAAGTTATCATTGGATACTTATTTTTCTTGGACGAAAGGCATCGAAGAAATGCCTTATGGTTTTTTCAATTATAGACTCCCCATTGGTTCCTAGAGATAAAACGACGGGAATCGTAATCCTATTCTTGAGAGAATTTTGCACTATATAAAGAGGTCTTTGGACCTCCTAAAATACAGAACTTATATAGATATTAAGTAAATTATATACTATAATTAATACTGAGAAACTGATTAAAATGAATGCAACAAACATGGACTTGGACAATTTACTTCAACAAAACTGACATTCGTGGAACACTACATATATTTTTCAAGTAATACTCAAAATACCAGGTTGTAAAGTATAATAACCAAATTCATCTCGAAGTAGAAAATTTACAGTCTGAATATAATTGAAACTATCCCCCGTATCCTAATTTTGTTAGTCCTAAAACATTTTTCTTTTGAATCTTGGAATTTAAACATATCGTAGATTGATGGCTCTATTAACAGTAAAACAGCTTTATTTGTTCCTATTATAAGATTCTTTGAAGTGATTATAATTAGTGGTGGAACATATGTCATATTTGAACCAGAATCTTTTTATTATGCTATAGCGAGTATTTATATATGCTCATAAAGTTTTATAATTTAATCATATGAATTTGGCTATTCCGAAATATCTGTTGTAGCTTTAATTGAATCCATTTTCGATAATTCATTCATTTGAGAGAAATTTTGCTTCTCTTGTAACGCATCTAAATCACCAAAAACTAAATCCATCTCTTCTAAAGGTACTCCTTTAGTCTCTGGGATAACAAACCAAGTGAAAGCAAATGCAATTATGGCAAATGCTGCAAAAAAGATATATGTTCCCCATTTCATTGTTTCCAACATACGGGGGGTGACCAAACCAATTATGAAATTATTCATCCATGTTGATGAAGTAGTAATGGATATAGCTTTGGACCTGATTCCAATAGAGAAGATTTCTGATGGTAAAACCCATCCAATAGGTGCCCAACTATATGAAAAATTGAAATCATATATAAAAATAAAAGCTATTGCCGCTCTACCAGCAGTTTTATGCTTAGATAAAGTATCACCATATTTACCGACAATTGCACCTACTATAACCAACGAAACAAAAGTTCCGGCTGCCCCAGCCATCAACAAAGTTTTTCTGCCGAATCTATCGATAGCAAAGATAGCAGGAATAGTTGAAAGGCAATTAACAATCCCATAGACACCTGTTCCTAACAATGCTGTGGTGTTGGAATCCATTCCTAATTGACTAAATATTGTTGGTGCATAATAAATAATTGCATTGCAACCAATAAATTGTTGGAAGAACATAACAGCAGAGCCTATAAAAACTCTCTTAAAATTGGATTTGGTAGAGAATAGATCCCAATATGATGATATATAGAAAGACATTCCAGTTTTTCCTTGGAATTTCCTGTCGTTATATTTTTGTTCAAATAATACGTCCGATTTAATTTCGTTGAATTCAGCATCAATCATATCAGGATTATTTCTTCTTCTCAAATAATTCAAAGACTCCCATGCCTCTTCTTCCCTTTTTCTTGATAAGAGCCATCTTGGTGATCTTGGGAAAAAAGACATACCAACACCTAAAATGAAAGCTGGTGCAATTTGTAAACCAAATGGAACTCTCCAGGAAGCATCTTTTTGACCGTAACAACCACCTTGAGGAACATCGACATATGGGTCGAATGTATCGCCTTTGTAATCTTGGTTGGGAGCGCATTTAGTTCCTCCAATAAATTGAGTGCCATAATTTATCCAAAATGATATCAAAATACCTATTGTTATTGATAATTGCTGTATTACAACTAAACCACCTCTTACTGAAGGTGGCGCTAATTCCGACATATACATTGGAACTACCATAGTCAATTGTCCGACACCGATACCAGCAACTGCTCTCCCAGCGAAAAGCATACTAACCGATTTGCCTGCACATTGAAAGACAGATCCGATAACAAATACGGCACAAGCTATTCTTATAGTATCCCTTCTTCCAAATCTATCAACAACAGGTGAATTTATCAATGAACCAAACCAAGCACACAACAAAAATGTAGAAACAAACCATCCCTTGTAATCAGGATCAGAAAAAATCCTTGGGAATTTTGCCGCAAATGATTCCATAGTAACTATACCACTAATAACTCCCTGATCATACCCAAAGAGTAAACCTCCAATAGATGCGAATGCAATTATGCAAAACACTAACGGATCTTTAGTCATAACAGTAATAACGTTTCCTTTGGAATTATCTTCTAATCCAATAGCAGTAGTCATTTTTATTCACAATATTCCTCTTATTGTAAGATACTGAAACTTTTTCTAATGGAAACTCGGTCTTTTATATTTGGATACGGAATATGCGAAATCCACAATAGACGTACCCACACTTGTTAATGTTGTCTTATAAACCGTATGTATTACTCCACAAATACAGCTTGTGTAAATCTGTGCATGATTGTCTACGGCAGAAGTTGATCCGAATGTATCTAAAGGAGTAGTGTTCTCCATTGTATAGGTTTATTAGCCCCACATCCCCCACGCTCGTATTCTTTAGTTTACTAAGAACAAAAGAAAATTTATGCGAGCGCTAAGGGGAAAGTCCGTTCAACTAGCAGGTTCTCTTATTTTTCCGGGAGCAAGTAGGGCGAAAAGTGATAAAATAGGAAAGTAGTACAATAAAACAATATAATGCGCATAGGATATTTGTGGTGCATGGAATTTAAGCTAACAACTATATATGAATAGTTTCATTAACACGATGACATTTAGTGGAACCATCCTAGACTTTATTTAACTCATTTCACTTTTCTATTTTAATTTTTTTGGGTTAGACTTAATTGTGAATGAGAAGTGAATAATGATTTTGGAGGGTAGCTTAGATTCAAATATAGAAACGTTGACCCAGAGAGCTATAATATTGTATCATGAAAGGAAAGATAGCAACCAAAGGTTAATTGTATCTGTGGCAGGTGTTCCAGGATCAGGAAAATCGACTATAACTGGAAAAGTTTGTAAAAGCCTTAACAAGACGTTGGGCCTGCAAATTGCCATTGTTTTACCACAAGATGGATTTCATTATTATCGTAAAGAGTTAATGGCTATGAACGATACAGATGTGCTTATAAAAAGAAGAGGTGCTCCGTTTACTTTCAATAACTCGCGGTTTCTTCAATTGGTGAAGGAAGTTAAAGAAAGCGGTAACACTACGATATTTGCACCAAGTTTTGATCACGAGCTAAAGGACCCGCAAGAAAACTCTATAGAAATATCTCCCCTGGTGAAGATAATATTACTTGAAGGTAACTATGTTCACTTAAAAGACGATGGATGGAGAGAGATACACACACTTAGTGACGAAAAATGGTTGGTATTGGCAGACTTGGACACTATCAAACATCGACTTGTTCAAAGACATATCCTGGCTGGTATATGTTCCACTATAGATGAGTCAGTTAGTCGAGTCGAATCTAATGATTTGGTCAATGCAAATTATATTGTTGACCATTCTGTGCAACCAGATATTATCTTCATGAACCAATGAAGGAAAGTTTAGACTTGAAGTTTTTTGATAGCAAGAGCTTACATTGATTATTCAATTTATAGATTTCTATTATATATAATAGCATAGTGAATTAAATTGTTACCTAGTATTTTTCATGTATATTAAGACCAATATCTATATTGTAGGCTTTTATCTAATTATCTAAGTCCCAGGTATGCTTTTCGCGTTGATTTGAACTGCGAAAAATGACATACTGTATACTGGTCACGATTTAGGAAGCTTTTTAATAATTTTCTGTACCAAATATCGAGTTCTAATAAATATCTTTTTATGCTCCATTGTGGCAAATTTTATCATTAAGATTGACGTGAAATGAAATATGCGGAGAGAGAAAGCAGTGTTCAACAGGCCTGCGACTCTTGCCGGTTACGAAAATTGAAATGTTCAAAAGGATTACCCCAGTGTCATAATTGCAAAGAACACAGTTGGAAATGTGTTTATTCACCTAAAGCTGTCAGAACTCCATTAACAAGGGCGTATTTAACGAGGGTAGAGAAAAGAGTCAAGGGTTTGGAATCATTATTGAAAAGGCTTTTACCTGAAGATGTAGAAATTAACGAGCTTTTACGAACTATTGAGATTAATAAATCTCATTCTATAGACGAAGGTGATAGCAGTGGCGGTGTAGATGATGTAAGTCAGCAATTCTATAGGCAAATTAATTTAACCTCCAATGAGTTAAGCGAAATTCCCATTACTTTGAAAAATATCAACAGAATAAGCCAAAAAAAGGCTAAAGATAATACTACTGAGAAGAAACGTGAGTTTCAACCTGAAGATTATTTGATAAATATAGAAAAGAGTGATCTAAATTCTTTTGATGAAAGAGATGATTTCAACAGTAATTCCCAAATTCTATATGACTCGAGTATTGATGGGATGGCGGCTTTGTCAAATGATATTGGTTTAAATTTTGACAACTCAAATGGGTATTTCGGTATCAACTCAAGCAATGGTTTATTAAAATTTTTACAAGCTAAATCGAGGAAGAATGGGAATGGTATACTCAAATTGAACAATTATAATTATGATTTTAATAATGAAGAAAACGACAATGACCATATATTAGATGACGAAATTAATAATATTTGGAAATCCATTAATAGCGGTAAAATTGAAGACTTATTGGATAATCTAAACTTTCAGTCCATTATGGTTAATTCTTTCTTTGAAAATTACTACAAAGTGTATCCTTTCATTAACAAAAAGAAATTTCTCTCTGAATATTCAGCTTTTATTGAGAGACAAGAATCAAGATACAATGAATATGATCTTGATATTAACGAAGACGATAATAAAGTGTTGAGCTTTCAAGTGTTATTGAATACAGTATTAGCTATTGGTGTTTGGTGTAAGGTAGGAGAGAATTCCAAGATCCATACTTTCTACTACCAAAGGGTTAAAGGTTTCATTCAACTCTTGAATATCTTCGAATATAGTGATACTCAATTATTGGAAAGTTTTGTGCTTTTAAGTAACTATGTCCAAAAAACGAATAAGCCTAACACAGGTTGGAGCTATTTGGGTCTATCAACTAGGATTGCTACAAGCTTAGGTTTGCATAAAGAAGTTCGAATTGATAAGCATGATTTTAATAGTGCTGATAAGCTAGGACTCTTTGAAGATATTGAAACTAGGAAAAGGTTATGGTGGGGGATGTATTTTTTTGATGTAGGTACTACTTTGACATTTGGAAGACCATTGACAATCCCTCCTTTAGGTACTATTGATTTAGAACCGGTGTCAAATATTGATGACAACCTATTAAATGGTAGTAAAAATATTGAAGAGTGTATTGTGACTTATCCAACTATTTACACCACATTGATTTATGAGTCTGAACTTACAAAACTATCTACAAGAATCTATAACTATAATTCTAGTGTATTAAAATTGAAAAATGACAAGTCTAAAATGATAGGTCTATTAGATATGAATGAATTGTTAGAGAACTTTGTTAAGAATTTACCACTGTGTTTTGATGAAAACGATGAAAAATCATACGCATACGTATTGAATAGCTGGTCTAGTAATCATTATGATAATGAAAATCAATCAATTCCGAAATGGTTTGCGGTATCAAGGTTAAGGCTCATATGTAGGTATAAAAATCTACAAATGCTAATATTTAGATATATTTTGTGGGAGTCAACTAATGATAATTCATTTGATTTATCTTATCTAAATTTGATAAAGAAGTGCCGTAAAGCTTGCTTCAAGTCCTCGGTTGAGACTGTTGTATTAATTGATAATTTCATCAAAAGGAATGAACTAGATTACTTGTCGTCTTGGTATGCCACGTATTTCCTTTTCCAGGCAATACTAATTCCCATTCTAAAATTAGTGATTAATGATAACTCAAAGGGCAGCGTAGATGATGAATATTATTCTAATAATGAAGAATTATTCAACTACATTGAGCTTTCACGGTTAAGCTTTGATAAACTAAAGAAGTTCAATAAGCTAGCTGGAAAATTTAGCAAATTAATAGACACATTGATCTACGATAAAATAGATGCTGTTGATTTTATGTCTCAATGGAATGATGATAATATAAGTAATCTTGACCTGGTTAACAACCTTGACGATTTATTTCAATTTGATACGAAATTTTTCAACCTGGATAGTTAAGAATTGGATTATGCATTACACATTAGTTGTAGAGGATATTGAGAGTGTAAATGGAGACATAAATATTAATGTTTTCATTATCATTTGATACAATCACTGGTATCATTTCAGTTCGACCGTTTTGCAGCCCAAAACACAGGGCAAGCAATAGATAAGGTTCTCGAAACCGAAAGAAAGTAGCATATAACCACGAAATAGGGAACTAATTACGCTCAACGTCAGCTGAAATCATAATCGCTAAGTAATATGTTTGCGTTATTTTAATAGGTACCAAGTAATTTGTCAAATTTTACGTCCTTGAGTAAGGCTTTAAAAGAAATATTAATCAATTACAACTAGAATATGGTATTTGAACTCATTGGTTATATTTTTTCGGATATGTGGGATGATTAGTAGGTATTGAAAAAGCTGGTAAATATACATAGTACGAATACACAAATTGGAACCAATTTATCAAAATGTTTTTTTTTTTAAGAACGACAATTGAAAGTGTATGTATCAAATTGAATTTATGAATATAATCTATATACTACATATGACATTTCGACTTTAATTCATTACATTGCAAATGTAGGATTAATAAACATAATTATAGTATATAAATACTATATATTAAAAGCTTATAAATAGCTTATAATTTTTGCATAGCAGCAATATCGGTAGATTGAACGTGGTCTTCAAATTCTTCAATTGAAGATTGTAAGTCATCTAAAGAAACCTTGTCATCTTCAACAACTAAGTTGATTTGTAATTTCTTGATACCGAAACCAACTGGGATCCATTGGTGAGCACCCCAAGTTAAACCATCTAAGTCGACGGACTTAACGTTAGCTAATAATTCTTCTAAGTTGGTTTCATCATCCCATGGCTTGACGTCTAAGGTGACAATAGACTTAGCAGCTGGCTTTGGGCCCTTAGCAGCCTTCTTAGCAGCGTAGTCAGCTAATCTTTGCTGTTTCACTTTTTCAGCTTCTTCATCAACTTCATCGTCAGAGCCAAATAAATCGACATCATCATCATCTTCAGCAGCAGCAGCAGAACCAGCTGGGACCTTACCGGCTGGTAATTCAGCAAATTCTTCGGTGAATGATGCAATGTGGTTAAACCATCTAGCAAATTGTGGGAATTCTTTTTGGAAAGCCTTGTAAACGGTAACGTCAGCTTGAGTAGCAGAGGTACTAGATTCTATGTTAGTATGCAATTAATCAAACCATTTGCAATTGATTGTGAGGTACAGGCATATATAAATCTTATAATTAAAATAAATTCAGAATTGATATTTAGAATCTTCTTTGTCACTCATACGGTGGGTCTTGAATCCACCTCATAAACACGGACCAAAGATTAGGATCATCATTAAGTTTATTATAGTTTAATTTTGATAGTTGTAATCAATTGCAATAATTAAAGCAAATGGTTGTATAAACTATACAAAAATTTTGTATCTCAAATCAATAACTTCATTACGAATGAATTTTAATACATACCCTTCAATGTAAGACTTGTCAGCCAAGAATTCGTTTAATGATTTGATGGTTTCAACCTTGGAAAAATCGGAGAAAGACATTTTGGATATTATAATTGATTTTTATACAGAAAAAGTAAAGTAAATTTATAATAAATAAATCAGGAGTTTTGATGAGTGGAAAATTTTTCGAAATTGTTGGAACGATTTGTTCATTATTCCGATTAGGGCTGCGATGAGTTATAGTACAAGATTTACTCTTGCGCTTTTAACTATTTTTAGTGCTATATAAAATATGAGTATGAGTTATCCGGGTAAGAATCATGTGGCCCCCAGTATAAGTTGCAAAATACTGATAGATATAGAGTATCAGTCAAGTTCAATAAATCATGAAGTAATGATCAAAGATGAAGATGTGTACGAACGAAGAGCTTTAAAAATCAAAAAGAAACAAAATTTACGGGACAGCAGCAAGTTTATAAAATAAAATACTGGCTATCGAAGCCACGTTATTATTAATGGCATATACAATTAATATTAACTTTTCAACGATAGAAAACAAGTAAACAAGGGAGAACAGTCTAAGTAAAACAAGGAAAATGTACGTCTGGGGTTATTATTAGCGACGTAGGTGGTTAAGCAAACTTCCATTGCGAGCATTCAAACGAAGCGTAGCATCTAAATTCATTGCCTAATTCGTTTTTATGCTCTGGGTAGAAATCGGTGATGGAAGTATCGGGATAGTTTTTCTTGATCACGTCTCTCATCCTTTCACCAGTGGAGGTGACTAATTTGTATTTCAAGTCACCATTAATGGTTTTTTCAGTTTTGTCCTTTACGAGAAGATTATGCGCGGCAATAGCGGAATTAGTCTGGCATTCTTCCTCCAAGAAAGGTGGGTCAACTAAAACTCTATGACACTTGTTTCTAAGGTGACTAGGGATTTCATGAGGTTTGTGATAGTCATAAAAACTGAAGTGAGACCCACCTAAAATTTCGAATCTTCTGTCGTATTCAAGGATGTAAATGTGCTTGGTTGGTAATTCTTCCTGTGGAAATTTTTTAATCGCTGCATACACCGAGGGTGCACTTGCAATAACAATAACTGTATCTTCATCAGCCCCTTCTAATAAAGCTTTACCCAATATTTCGGCCGTATTATGAGAATACCAGAACTGAGAAAGCTGCCAGTCTTCTTGGAAGGTATCAATAGTAATATCTTTTTGAGTTGCAAAGTCCTCTTCAGACTTCTTGTATAAGGATGCAAAATTCTCTTGTCTTTCATTTTCCTCTTTTTTGAACTCTTCGAGAGCCGCTAAAGCGTATGAGGACAAGCTTAAAGGTTCGTCATCTGACAACATCTTTTTTTCATCAAAAAGTTTATTATAAAGAAACCAAGAAAAATGGAATCTTCAAGTATCGTAAAAAAAATAGCCGATGTCGTCATCATTAAAGTCGTGTATATACCAACACACAGAAAACAAGAAAACTGTATGGAACCTCCTCTTGTTTACATATAGTAGTTTAATAACACCAAGCATCACTACTACATAGTCCTTTAGTATGCTGTTTTCGTGTCCTCCAAGCGAGTTAGTCTCGCATATTTTAGAAACACTTGCCTTCTCTGGTCAGCATGGTATTTCATTACTCGAAATGTGGGAGAAAGTAGCACATAAATTGCAGCTGCCATCATTAGATGACTTTCAAAAACAGATAATATGGCAATGGCTCTTTTTCTATAATGAGTCAGATATCATACATCATCTGTATATAATCGATGGTGATCGTCCTGTGGCGATATTGCCAAGCTATAAGAGTTTCTTGGAAGAAGTGGGTTCTGAAAGAACCCTTAAAATAATGCCCAGTTCAGAAACGCAATGGAGATATTTAACAGGAGTTGGAAACTCAAAAAGATTGAAGCTTCAACTAGGGGAGTACCCATTTCAATTACTATGTGAAATAGCAAAATATGGCCGGAATGGTATTTATGCACCGGATTTGTGTAAAGCTACAGGCCAAGATCCAAGGTCTTTGACTTTAAGATTACGAAAATTAGAAGAATTGGGGTTCATCATAAAGAAAAATGTCTATAATGAGAAATCTAGTCAACACACCAGTTTGTGTATCCATAAGAAATTCAGTGAAGATGAAATTGAGTTGGCTCCCTCTGATTTTGGTGAAGATTTTGATAGTTCAAGAAACGTTAGTAAGTTAAAGCAATTCATCATGCAATCATTAAAAAATGCACCCAATAAACTAAGAGGGTTTAAGGATTTGAAAAGTGAGCTCAAGTTGGATAATGGAAGGTCATCAGGAAAGTTTTTTAGAAGTATAATCGAATATCTCCATAAGCGTGGATACGCCGAAAGGTTAATGGTGAAAGACCCAAACCAGTCGCAGTTAGTTTATTGCATCAAGTATATTAAAGATATTCCCAAAGATGCGGATGAAATTTCTGATTATGTCGATTTTTTTAATGAGCTTGATGACAATCCAAACCAAGAAGATGATGATTATGAAAATGATATAATCCCAACTTTTAATACTATATTTCCTCTATCAAACCAACTATATCAAGGCCTTTTGGGTACAGAAAAACATGGAGCTACGTCAATGGAATTAATACGGAACTTGACGGGCTTGTCAGATTATCGCCCAATTATAAAGTTATTGGATTCGTTAACCAGTTATGTAATTGATAATGGAAAATCAAAGGCTTTGAAAAACTATAGTGATGCTTACGATCAAACAGCTATAATTAGAGCATATGATTTCGAAGGAAAGTTCAAGTTTTATAGATATTTTAGTACGCAATATTCGGGATCATTACCTTCTGAAAAGCCGAAATCTAATAAGAAGACTACATCAACAGTTGAAAATATTTCGCTTGAAAATTTGAATAAGAAATATTTTCAACCATTGGGAAAAGTCCCACAGGGATCGCTAGTTAACTCTAGAAAAAGAAAGCTGGATGCTAACAACAAGAGATCTCTTAAGAAAACTAAAATTAATTCTACTGGAGAATCCGAAATCAAAAAGCCAAGGGGAAGACCCAAAAAAAATGCTGAAAGTAGCAGTAGTAACGTGGACCTTATAGAATCTTATCCAAAAGCTTCTTTATTATCAGGTAGTGACGAACATCAGCTGGATAGGAGATCATCAATGGTTGAAGCAATTCCTTCAGATGAAAGGGAAGAATTCAATATTAGTGGTCCCATAAGTTTAAGTGACATACTGTCAATTAAGCCGCCAACTGATTCGGATTTGAAATTTCAGAGAAAAAAGGTGATATCCTCTAAATCATCTACACATTCAGGATCGCTAAAAGCAATAAGAAGAAGAACCGAGTTAATAAATATAATCAAAGATTTAGGCGGAGTGACTTACACTACGGCAAATTTATGTCGTCTATTGGACAAACGACTCTGCAATTCAACTATTACTGATAAAAAAACCTTAGCTCGAGATGTATCGTTATTGATAAATAATGGTGAACTTGAAGTTCAAGATATTCAATTTATTAGATCAGGACAACCTATTTCTAGGAAGCTTTTGATATTAACCTCACCTGATCTTAAACCACTGGATGAAAAGATTGAGGAGATGAAACAACAATGTTTGATAGATAAAGGGTTACGACCAAATAATCAAGCAAGCAGACGTATAATTGAAGGCGAGGTTACTATATATTCTCAACCTAAAATATCGTTAACCAAGAAGGAAAGAAAAGGTCGTTTGGAGTCGTTATCTGAAAGAGATCCACATATGTCGGAGAATATTAAACAAAAGAAGGTTACTGTTAAAGAAGAGAACGATTTATCTACTAAAGTTGACGCAAGAAAGACTGATGCAAAGGCTGGAGACCCACTTTCGTCTCTTGTCTCGTCGAAGTCTAAAAGGAAAAGGAAAACAACATCCAAAAAGGGAAATGGAGTAACTAGCACATCTAATACCAAACATCGTATGCCTATTAAGTTCGATAAATCTGATGCAACTACGTTATATAGGGCAGTTGTTATTTCTCGGACTTTCAAAAGAGGAGCGATTGATTTTGAAAAAATTGCTACGTTGTTCAATGATATAAATGCAAGCGAAATCAAACTGAAATGGACCCTGGTTAGAAAACTTGTTGGCGGATTACCGGCAGTAATGAAGGGGATTGACTCATTTGAGTTTGTAGTAATGAGAGGTATAGAAAATGGGTTTGTATCTGCTAGTGATTTAGAAACTATTAATATCCAATTTTTTTTGGATTTGTGGAGGGACACGGATAGCTCAATTTTAGAAGTGGTAGATAAATCTCCGTTGTATGATACCGTGGATGACAATTTGGAAGAATACATATTTTCAGAATACAGTGATCATCAGCAAGACTTATTTGAACAACTTGAAGATAATTCAATGAGACGTAAAGAAGCAATACTTTCTAATTCAAATTTTACTTATGATAAGATACCGGAAGTTAAAAAAGAAATATACGACGAACACAGGACTGTTTTAAAAGCTATATTTGTCACACCGGAAGATAAATTTTCTAGTGATAGAGTGAATCAAATATTATCCGAATATGATGACGAAGCTATAAAAGAAGCATCTTTAGCACTCATTAAAGATAAAGAACTTTCACATTCTTTGGATGACTCTAATACGAGATTCATTTTAACCGATAGAGTTAATAATGCATTTATCCTGAAGATTTTTACTAGCAAATTTTTCAACCAGGCTGCTGAGTTCAAGAATAATATGCTAATTGTTTCAGAAGCATCCAAAGGCCTTATTTTATCGCATGGTATTCTAAGTGGTCAAATGGCAACTCTTTTGCATTTTCTTTCAGAAGAAGTTGTTGACTTGATTCGTGTCGATAAGCCATACAAATTCAACGGGTATGAATCAAGGTTGATTGATAAAGAAAAGTTAGCTTGTGATATCATTGCAACCAGTAATTATTCAGAAATAAAGAAAGAGAATCTTAAGAGTACACCAATACCAACAGGAAAAGCTTGCTCTCACATATGGCTTGACTTGAATGGAAATATTAACACTCAAATGTGGACAAAGATTATCATAAGCATACTTCATTATATAGTGTTCAGGCCTGGTGTACCCGAATTGATTATTTATTCGAAGTTGCGGCCAGTATTAGGGTATTCAGATTTTCATTGTGTCATCAAGTGGCTTTCGAAAACTAATTGTATCCATAAGGGCAAGAACCAAGGATATTGGGTAAAGAACGATTGGTTTTCTATTCTAGGTTATTGAGCTGATTTTAGGGTAATTAGATATATTAAAATATGTTGATATTGTAGATTTATTATAGGTAATATTATATGCAGGAATACATCGCATATGAAGTTCTTTTTAAATTTTTTTTTTATTTTCAGTCTAACTAGAATTGATATCTAAGGAAGACAGAGGAATAAAAAGTCAATTTGTAGCACTATGGGTTTAGCGGGAACTAAAGTGAAACAAAGATTTGGTTTAGATCCAAGAAACACCAACTGGTCGAATGATACTTCCAGATTTGGCCATCAATATTTGGAAAGAATGGGCTGGAAGCCAGGTAAAGGGTTGGGCTTAGTTGAACATGCTACCACTTCACACGTCAAGGTTTCCATAAAGGATGATAATTCGGGATTAGGTTCTAAACTAGCTAAGAAACATAAGACTGATGAATTTGATAGTGGTGAATGCTCTGGTTTAGATGTTTTTCAAAGGATTCTTGGGAGACTTAATGGGAAAGAGGAACAAATAAACAAAGAAATCGAAAGAAAAAGAAAAGATACTATTATTAATGGTAAATGGGGAATCCAATT
Organism: Debaryomyces tyrocola; assembly: GCA_900006135.1. Classification (NCBI taxonomy): domain Eukaryota; kingdom Fungi; phylum Ascomycota; class Pichiomycetes; order Serinales; family Debaryomycetaceae; genus Debaryomyces; species Debaryomyces tyrocola. The sequence continues at coordinate 19,182 of LN874553.1, forward strand.
TATCAAAGGAGAAGTTTTACAGAGCACATGGGACAAGGAAGCTAAAAAGCTTCTTGATAACGGAACCAGAAAGAAAAGAAAAATAGACTCAGTAGACTCCAGCGAAGAATCAGAGACGAGTACAGATAGCAAACAGAATAAGAAAAAAAAAATAAAGAAGGACCGCAAGGAAAAAGAAGAGAAGAAGGCCGGGAAGGAAAATAGTGAGATCAAAAAGGACAAGCAGAAGAAAGATAAGAAAGAAAAGAAAGAGAAGAAAGAGAAGAAAGAGAAGAAAGAGAAGAAAGAGGAGAAGAAAGAGAAGAAAGGTAAGAAAGATAA
>LN874554.1:0-195487 GCA_900006135.1 Debaryomyces tyrocola
ATTTGAATTTGCAACCAGTTTGCATTTTCGCAAATAAATCGTATGCTCCTTAAATTTTTATTACTAAATATTTCATTAATATTTGATATTATTGATTATTGATTATTGATTATTGATTATTGATTATTGTGTAAAACTGTTATATTGTGTAAAAATCTTAAAAAGATAAAAATGAATACTGAAATGAGTTCCCCCTTAGAGAAATTACTTCAAGAAGTTACAATGACATACATTCAGTCAATGTCATGTAATTAAGTTAGGACAAAGTCCAATCAGTTCAGTTGAAGTAAATCATTATTACTTAACCATTATATAAATTGTATATAATTACCCAGCAAATTACTCTCCTTATATAGTAGAATATTGGGATTACTTAATTAGGCTCTTTACCATTTATAGTAATTAATATTCTCAGGATAATTAAAGTTCATTACTCAAACCAGTAATGAATAGTTTAATCAATTAATTTCTTAGTTCATAGGTCATCCCATCTACCTCAGAATGGGAATATTCATTGGTAACATTCAACTTCTTAACCCAATCGAGTATTTTATTTGAATTTGCAACCAGTTTGCATTTTCGCAAATAAATCGTATGCTCACTAAATATTTTATTACTAAATATTTCAATAAATTTACGCTACCTTTGAGGATTTACTTCAACAATTAGGTGGCAAGATATCTTTTCAGATCTTCGGAAATGTACATGTAATTCTTACTAACTTATTCAACTAAACATCTTAGATGCTGAAAAAATCAACTAAAAAAGTGTGAATTTAGACATTTTGTTACTTTATTAGAGTTTAGCTGCGTAAATATTCCAGTTATAATATATAGTTTACCTTATCAGAATATACTGTATAATCATCTCTCGAATATTACTCGATTAGGTCTTTACCGTTAGTAGTATTTAATATTTTCAATTAATTACTCAAAGTAGCAATATATTAAGTTCAATAGCTTATTAACCCACTTGGCTAAACTTAAAATATTACAGAGGAGCAATTCATTTTTAACTCAAATAGCATTTTAACTTAAATAGGTATTCAATTGATTTTGCGACCAGATTGCATTTTCAATTTGCGCATTATTATTGCTTCAATATTACACATGTTGATTTTGTATCACTATTAAATCCAGGCGATTAAGAAATTTCAAATTCAGGTTGTCAAGTAGCGATACCTGCAAAATGCTTATATATGTCAGCATGTAAGTATATAAAATAAAGTGGATACCATAATATAAAAGAAGAATGAATTACCAGAAAGCCTAAAACAGTAATTAAAGTTTATTGTAATTGCTTATACTCAAACTTTATATAACCACAGTAAACACACGACTTTATATTATATATTTGGAAATTTATGTCTATTGTCCGAATGACGGAAATTGAATTCGAATTCGAATTCGACATTCTGGGCTTCATAAAGGAAGATAATACTTAAAATTAATTGAAATACTTAAACTGTTCAATCTAAGCAACTTATTAATTTAATTTAACAAATATGAACGATTTGTATCACCGAGAACTCCTTGATGATTTTGGTAAAATGTCTTTGGCTCTGACTACACAACAGCATACTCGTCGGAAAACTATTAAGTCTAAGGTGACTTGTTATAAGTGTGGTGGTATTGGCCATAGACAGAATGTTTGTCCTTCTCGTGGTGACGGTGATTTTAAATCTGCGCCATCTAAACCTCCCTTTAAATCAGGTGTCCAGGCATTCTCTGTTAGAGAGTCCTGTGGCGATGAGGCTTCAAACACTAACCATAGAAGTGTATTCTTTTTTGATACCTGTGCACTTGTTCATGCTACCAATCAAAAAGACTTACTCCATGATTTTACCCCTGGTCGACCTGGTACAATTACTGAAATTAGGCCTAATACTCCGTTAGAGGTCCTTGGTACTGGCACCTTGAAATTTAGGTTACCTGATGGTTCAATACTTCCTGTTAACGATGTGCGGTATGTTCCTTCCTGTGCTCGTAATTTAATCTCTGCTGCAATCTCCCGTCGGGCAGGCTTTCACGTGCTGCGCGATGGTGTTTTTGACAATAACTTGGGTATTCAGATTGCAGTCTATACGACGCCAGATAAGGGTGCACTTCTTAAGCTTTTATTCCCATGCTTACCTGCTAGAAATGCATCTTCTAATACTACACTTGATGATATCAATCTTCTTGGTCATCCTAATCAAGCTGCTGATGCTGTTAAATCTGAATCGATGGACAGTCTTTGCGGTGCGTATGGGAAAACGACTGGTTCTGTTCCGAAGGCTTTAGATGTCTCTCGTGGTTCTGTCAAAGCTCCATTAGAACTTGTCCATTCTACTGTCTGTGGGCCGTTTTCTGAGCCAAGCTTAACTAAAGACTTGTATTATGTTGTCTTTGTTGACGAATACACTCATATTATGGCAACGTATTCTATGAAACAAAAATCTGATGTGTATGAGTGTGCACGCTCCTATTTTCTTCAATGTGAAAGATTCTTTCACGATCGTGGTGGCTACAAACCAGTTACTTTTCGTACTGATAACAGTAGTGAATATATGTCATCCAAGTTGCAGAGCTTTCTTAAAACTCATGGAATCGCTCATCAAAATTCTGCTACATCCAGCACTTACCCGAATGCTGTCAGTAAACGAGCCGTCCGTACCATCAAAGAAAAGAGTCTTGCTATGATTCTTGACGCGTCTGTGCCTACATGTTTTTGGGCTCACGTTGTTGCATGTGCTGCTTATCTCCTTAACCGTTTACCATCGACTGCAATCGGCTACCAATTGCCCTATGAACGGTGGTATAAAAGTCTACCTAACCTAGATCATTTGCGCCCATTTGGATGCTTGGCGCATGCCCGTATTCGAGAACGGTTGAGATCATCATCATGGTCTCTTCGTACTATTCGGGGTATTATGATCGGTTATACTCAGAACGAAAATGAATATCGTATATTTGATCTTGATTCAGGTAGAATTGTTGTCAGTGAAGATGTTCAGTTCGATGAATTTTCATTTCCCTTTAAAAATATGACTACAGTTCCTCGTGGTGTTGCTTAGTTAGACTTTCAGTTGAAGAAAGATGCTGAATTTTGAATCTGACTTCTTTGACCATCATGGTCTCTCCTCGCAAAGTGAATTTACGTACTATAGCTGTTAATTTAGAGCAAGGATGGTGAGAAGAGCTAGTATCTATTGATCCTAGGGTCGCGAAAGTCTGAAAAACATTTAAATATTCCACAATTTATTATTTTAGGATACTAAACATTTGTTCATCACTTGAGTAAAACTCTTTTATTTCGAACTCAAAATTTCCCATTTCTTCCTTAACTCTTCCAAAATGTTCATAATTCTAATAACGACTGCCATTATTCGATGAAGGTCTCGTGCGAAAATAGCCCACTTTTCGAATATTTCTGCCATTATAGAAGTATGTGATATTCAATAATAAGAGTATTATCAGTAGAAGTCAAAATTATAATTTTATATCATCTCTAAATCGTATATATTCGCCTGTAAAACCCACGTCCATGTGAGGTAGAACACTAGGATTATACAAGTACGTTTTCCGTCATTAGCGGTAATACTTTTGTGTCTGTTTTTTGATATATTTCAACAATAAGTATAATTTCCGAAGGTCAAATTAAATTTCCAAAGATTAATTTCCTAAAATAAAAGTTGATTTGATTACATAATTGTCTTGACTATAACGGACTAACTAAAACCTGAACAAATAGCGTCTCCAGGTTGGGATTAATTAATATATTTTATCAATAATTAAACTATATGCTATAACTGATACATTCATTGATTTTGAACTGAAATATTAAGCATATAAAACATTAGAATGGGTTCTGATTTACGCGATTTAATTCGAATTGCTTTGGACGATGTTGATTCCAGTACTGTCCCAGACCCACTTAAGCTACACGATAAGCGAAATTATAAGGATTGGGCTCGGTTGACCATGAAAAGTGTGCTGCATTTGAATTGTTTTTTGGAAATGTATCTCAATAATCAATTCAGGGAAATCCCAGGAGTAAGTAATCTAGATTCAGCCGAGCAGGAGCGTGTTAGAATGGATTATGAAAAGCTTACGAGCAGTTTGGTGCGTATTTACATTGATGAACCCTTGTTTCAGGTCTATGTAGTCCATAAAGGCTTAAGAGGTCTTGAACTATGGAATGCTCTTTATAATGACTTGGGCCATTTTTCCTTCGCACAACAATTACATTTTCATTCGGAATTACATACGATGCTTCACGACCCTAAGACTACTATGTTGGAAAAGCTTGCCCTCATCCAATATGCTGATCCAGATATTCTTCCTGTTTCCGATGAATACAAGTTTGTTATGTTCGCTACTGTATGTGGTAACAGCGCTGTCAAGGATATATTGGTTCGTCTTCATCATGAGTCTGATAAAGTGACCTGGAAGGCTTTGAAAGAAAAAATTCTAGACATTTCTGACAAAGAAGCCGTATCTGATACCTATGAGGCGGTTTCAGGGAAACCTCCTCCTAGAATATTAATTAGATCTAACGTGAACTGTTCCAAATGCGGTGGTGTTGGCCACAAATCAGATGTATGTGTTTCAATGGATGATGAAGAAAGGATCAAATTAGAGCCAGTGTCAGGAAAGGTCAACATAGCACCTGACTCGTTTCCTAAGGACGAATTTTATCTTGATTCTCGTGTATCACATCATATTACTCACCAAAAGAAACTATTGCATAATTTTTCAAGGAGTTCTGGGACAATTAAGGGTCACGGTGCTCTGTTCAGGATTGCCGGGTCTGGATCTTTGAAGTTCAAACTACCAGATGGTAGCTCCCTTACTCTTACTGATGTACAATATGTACCTTCCTTTGGGCGTAATTTAGTCTCAATCCTTCAAGTGAATCTGCGTGGTACGAATTTCACATTTAATCACAATAAGGTAATGGCATCTGACCTGGGAATTCCTGTTGCAAGTCTCATTGTGCCTGAACATGTTTTACTCTATCAATTTTCATTACCTTGTGTCCCTCCATCCAGCTAGGACTTAATACGATATTAGTATGTCGAAGTAGAAATATAAGATAAAAAGTCGCTGCAGTCTTTATATAGTAGTACACCTGCCTTGAACGAAACTTGTCCATCGGTTACGAGAGGTTAGAAGAAACTGAACATTCTAGAAGTATGGCATTAGCTGAAGAAATAAACTGTTAGAGAAAAAAAAACCTAATATACGGTCTGTTTATGCACATCAATGATATTTTATCTGGATAATCTGGCGTATACAAGAGAGTCGAGGATAGAAGGCTAACACTACATATATATCAGTTGGTATGCTTAATGGATTTTAAATGACATCGTCCCTGAAGGTTTACATATACGAAAAAAATTCCTTTACATAGCCATCATTAGTATAATCATATATACTTAGAGGCACAATAAATATTATTAAACAACTGTATGATTTTTCAAAGCTTATGCGGTTTTCAATAATTGATTTATTTCGTCATCGCTTCTCACCATCCATAATAATACGTTCCTTAATACACTCATAAATTTTAATTATTTTGTCATACTTTCAATTTCTCCCTTGAATGAATGTTTCGAACTTCAAATATTTCTACCATAGGTACGCTCAGGCTCAGCATTCACCCCAATGTAGCGAATCAATCTCTACCTTTTATCGTGTACCAGTCCAGTGGTCAGTTGCTTATAAAACTCCAAGTAGCCATTAAGACCCGTCGTGAGTTGCTCAATTTGGGCAAGAGACATTAAAGGTGACAATCAAACATCTGCTAGAGTTCTATAATCACTATTTGAGATAGGATCATAGGCATCCGGAGAGTTACGATTTCCTCCTCTTCCCTTGCATTGGTTATCAAAGCGTGAACCTAAATTTTTGTTCGATATTTCTAAGTTAGATAAGCGCCTGTTCGTTTCAATTCGAAACTCTTTCATTTCGTCCTTGAACTCTTCTAATGAGTTGTTAATTCTAACAATATATGTCATCATTTGATTAAGGGCCGCGTTGCCTAAATCTGGAACTTGTTCATGAGCAGAACGTGTACCATCAGGGTTTAAAATAGGTACTCATTCATCCTTTCCACATTCAGCGAAATATCATTCAATTTGTGTCCCATACTATTAGAAAACGTTATAAGTTTTCTTGTTTTATAACCTGTGGCTGTCTGGTCATAGAACATTTTTGCGTATGCTATCGTCACGAGATTCTACTTGCAAATTGGCAAAATAGCGAAGTGCTTCATTCAATAAGGAAGGCTCAACCCATTCTAGGGCATTAGTTGGGCCATTTATCCCTGAGGGTGGTTCTAAAATTGGTTCTAATTGTATATCTGAGATCTGTGTCTTTTGTGAAAAAGCTTGTTAAAGAAAGATATATCTGACATATTTTTATTCGTAAATTAGGACCCTTTTTATATCTTCTATTTTTACATTTGTGGAAGCACAACGAAGATTATTTACAAATAGGCTATTTGTGAATTTTCTAGACAAACGATTCAAGTTCGCCAACTGCATGCTTATAACCAGTCAAATATCTCATACGTATTCTACAGTGAAAAGGAATTTGGATTTTATCAAAGTAAATACACTGCATCATTAGACATATTTCGCAATTGTAACTTTTGATAATGGTTTGTTTCAACAAATATTTTAGTTGCACTCGAAATTATATATGCAACTTCATTGTCCTACAGTTCCCATGTTACACAAGCCTTGAATCTATTTGCTAATCTGAATATTCTTCCCGCTCTCGAAGAACACACGAACAATCATCCTCTTAGGACATTAATTAGATCTGAATTAGTGATGTTAACCACAAATAAGAAGGTTTAAGGACTTGAGTTTGAGTCTAAATTTAGTTGCAACTTTAGGACTACAATTCCCGTCGCTTCATTTTTAGGAACCAATGGGAAGTCAGATTCATTAGAACCATGTAGATTGTTACCAGTGTTCATTGTTCATGATAAGAAGCTATACAATGACAGTAGGTTATGCACTAGAACAATTACTAGATAAGCTTATCTTGTCGTTATCAGTTGGACAATAGACCTTGTGAACATAGTATTGTATATTAATGAAATAATTAATATAATGTTTCGCAGCCTGTTTGACCTCGCACTAAATATTTCCATCTAAAGTTGAACTTCAATTAAATAATTTTCGGAACTTTCAACTTTTATTGATAACCCACTTACTTGATAAGATGTCACAATTAAACGAATATATTGAAAGAGTACTTGCCGCCAATTTTTTCTTTCATGTTTCTGAATTTATTAAGCTACGGGGTGTGGATAACTATAAGATTTGGGCTAGGTTCGTGCTAAAGAAGATGAAAGGAATGAATTGTTTTTTGGAAATGTATCTTAATAATCAATTTATGGAAATACCTAGCGTATGTGATTTGAATGAAAATGAGCAGAATCTTATTAAACTCAATTATGATGATCTTACAAGCCAGTTGCTACCAAAATCCCTTAATGATGCCTTGTATGAAACTTATTGCGTAGATAGAGGCTTAAAAGGTGTTAAATTATGGAATGCTCTTTATAGTGACTTTGGTCATTTCTCGTTTGAGCAAATTTTGGACAGGCAGTCAAAGCTAGATAAGCAACTTCATGATCCTGCTGTTTCCATGTTAGAGAAAATTAAACTACTCGAGTTTGCTGACCCAGAGATTCTTCCCCTTTCCAAGGAACAAAGAATTATGGTCTTTGCAACTGTTTGTGGCAACAGGACAGCCAAAACAAGGTTGATTCGTCTTTATGAAAAGTCACCGGAGAACTTGAATTGGAAGGCTTTGAAGGATGAGATATCAGACGTTTTTGATGAAGCTTGCAGGCCGCAGAAGCAATATTAAATCTTAATTGACTTTTTACAAATGTGGCGGTATTGGCGACAAATTAAATGCATGTGTTTCTCGAGATGATGAAACAAAAGACAAATTCAAGACTTGTCTATGAAAGAGTCGGACATGTGCCTAGCCTAAGGAAGGGCTTATCTTGATAACCGTACCACATATCATGCTATTTAATCTTTAATTTGATTATCACCAAATTAAATGATTTATTTGATGTTATAATAGGATACCTGATAAACTGTCCTCTTTTTGTTCACTTATTTCGTACAACGGTCAAATATGTAACCACACAGCGTATAGTCTAGTTATAAGCTCATAGAAGAAAAGCATGCTACATAAAAATAAAAATACGATGTTTTCAAAGTCTGGTTTTTGATTTATACACAAGAAGCTTCTATAAATAAATATATGAATCTAATCTAGGATTGTTGGTAAAAACCTTGGGAGACTAAATACTCAACTATTTCGCCGATAACAGATGTCAAATCTTCCTTCAAAGAGAATATTCCTTGGTCAGCATTTTGCTCGCCATTGAAATTGACAATAATAGAGTTTCCACTTCCGACAGCCTTGACAATATCAGATTGGTTTGATTTTGTTGGTACTATAACACCAGATCCAGATTTAACTAATTCATTAACGATGAAAGGAGTAGCTTGTTCACTAGATAACTTAGTGATACGACGTTCACCTGAAAATTGGTTCAAGGTAGATTGCAATGCGAAAGATAAGTATTCACCCTGTTTCGAATCAGACGAATCAATAACAATAGCGAAACCCTGTTTAAATCTTGGAGGGTTACTTTCTCTTAAGATTTTCACAACTTCTGGATAAGAGAACCAGCCTGGGATCTCGGTACCATCTCTTAAACGTTGTCTTAATTCAGTTCCAGAAATATTAGCAGTTTTTACTTTAGAAGTGTCAATTGTATCAATTGGAGCATATCTGTCTTCATCAGGTAAGTAAGTGACCATTCTAAAGGGGACAACCCTGATTTTTGGTTCTAATTCATCCTTATATTTTGCTAATAATTCTTGAGCATCATAGGGACCATAGAAGTCAACACCTTTAGAGTTGGAACCAGGACCAGCGTGGTCTCTACCGACAATAAAGTGATCGACACCATAGTTCATACGAATTAAACTATGCCACATAGCTTCACGATCACCACCCATTCTCATAGCCAATGGCAACAAGGATAAGGTGGCTAAACCATCTGGATATTTCTTCAAGATTTGCTGGTAAACCTTAACTCTAGTATGATGGTCAATGTCACCTGGCTTTGTCAAACCAACAACTGGATGAATTAAAATATGTCCATCGCTACCAATGTCATTCGCAGCACGAACAGTTAATTCTCTGTGGGCTCTGTGCATTGGGTTTCTAGTTTGGAAAGCAACAACCTTTTGTTGGTCCCATCCTAACTTTGAGAATTCTTCTCTTAATTCAGTTGGAGTTTTACGGAATGGAATGTAATCGTAATGGGTTGGGTAATCTAACCCTTGAATAGAACCACCAACATAGAAATCTTGAGCAGTTTCAAATAAGTACTTAATAGCAGGATGTTCAGGGTCTCCTCTGAAAACCTTTTCAGCTTCGGTTTGCTTATTTGGCTTGTAAACAGTTTCAACAGTCAACAAGGCTAAAGGTTTTTCATCTCTTAAATCCTTTAAAACAATTTTTTCACCCTTCGAGAGTTTGCCAGCAAATTCCTGACCAACATCTAAAGTGATAGGCATTGACCATAACAAGCCTTTACCGGATTTTTCATCCTTGACACTCGATAATCTCATGTCGTGGACAACACTGTTATAATCTTCTTCATTCAAGAATCCACTCAATGGAGAAAAACCACCGTTCAAGATAAGTTCCAAGTCACATAATTGTCTTGGACTTAAAGTTAAGGTCTTATATTTCTTATCAGCGATTTCTTTGAACAAATCGGATCTGATAGAACTGTCACGAATGACTAAGTCTTGTAATTTACCACCGTGAGGAGCTGGAATTGGCATTGTTAACTATTGAAAGATCGAAATAAATAGGAACTTGGATCTGTAAATTATGAAATACTTTGAAAAATCTGCTGGAACACTTCTATATATTATACTAAATCAGACAATCGCACGTGATTTTAAGACTTATTTAGCTGCCAAAGACTGCCAGAGGCTTGATCTACGGGCCGTATTCCAATATCTGCAATACGATAAGTAGTTAATATCACCCAGGGAGGACACCATTTGTGACCAATAAAAGGACTTGGTAGTCTTGAGTAAAAGCACGTAGAATTTGCGTCTAGAAGCCTATGAAAATTTGATCTTGAGATGAATTGAACAATACATAATAACATAATTAACGCAATACCCAGAAAATTTTATTGGGTCTATAATGGATACCCAATTATTCAGACTTAGTTTTTTAGTATTTACTTATTACGTATTTACGTATTTACGTAGAATATATTGCGGCTGTTATTGGTGGGGGTCATTCCAGTAATGACAAAAGCTTAATTTCTATCGACCTGGACTTGATTCAGGTCTATTTTATCCATTTCTCTATGTGAATATTATTAACACACAAGGTCGTAATAATTCACTGTAAGTCTTTAGCTCGGTTTTATTTGACAGACTTTTAGAGTGATCGAGCACTATTCGAGCACGTTAGTTCAAATGGTAAATATACTTCCGGTTATACGAAGGACTTACTAATTGAGTCATAATAATATAATGTATAGATTAGTAAAATTGCGGTACACACATATCCGAGACGACTCAAAGCAAACACGTCGAAAAATTTATATTTAATTACTTCAAAGGTAACTGTATTTTATTAAATTTGTAATTGCTTTCAATTGAAATAAATTTTTTAAAGGTTATAATATAAAATGTCTGCTCCAACGTATGTATTATTCGTTTCTTTGTTTTCCGTGAAGGTCAAATAGGTAAGGATCAAACATGTGGCGAGGGTTCCCCAGGTTCATTCTACGTGGCGGCTATTACTCCTAGGGTGGATAAAGTAGTAGGTTTGCATTAGTAAAACATGAAGGAACAATCAATGATATATTATTGTGATAGTTTTGACAGCTACTAGTTTGAATTGATGAAAGGTTGCATAGTTTGGCCGACTACCGAAATCGGATTAAGTTTTCAAAAGATAAGCATATACTAACAATTTTTGTAGTGGTGATATTGGTTTAATTGGTTTAGCCGTTATGGGTCAAAACTTGATCTTAAACGCTGCTGACAATGGTTACACTGTCGTAGCTTATAACAGAACTGTCGCAAAGGTCGACGATTTCTTGGACAACGAGGCTAAGGGCAAATCAGTCATTGGTGCTCACTCGATCGAAGAATTATGTGCTAACTTGAAGAGACCAAGAAGAATCATTTTATTAGTTAAGGCTGGTAAACCAGTTGACGCTTTTATTGAACAATTATTACCTCACTTAGAAAAGGGTGATATCATCATTGACGGTGGTAACTCCCATTTCCCAGATTCTAACCGTCGTTACGATGAATTAAACGGTAAGGGTATCTTATTCGTTGGTTCTGGTGTTTCTGGTGGTGAAGAAGGTGCTAGATACGGTCCATCTTTGATGCCAGGTGGTCACAAGGATGCTTGGCCACACATCAAGGATATCTTCCAAAGTATTGCTGCCAAGTCTGATGGTGAACCATGTTGTGACTGGGTTGGTGATGCCGGTGCTGGTCATTACGTTAAGATGGTCCACAATGGTATTGAATACGGTGATATGCAATTGATTTGTGAAGCTTATGATTTATTAAAGAGAGTTGGTAAATTCTCCAACAAGGAAATCGGTGACGTTTTCGCCAAATGGAACAAGGGTGTTTTAGACTCTTTCTTAATTGAAATCACCAGAGATATTTTGTACTTCAATGATCCAACTGACAATAAGCCATTATTAGAAAAGATTTTGGATACTGCTGGTCAGAAGGGTACTGGTAAGTGGACTGCTATCAATGCTTTAGATTTAGGTATGCCTGTTACCTTGATTGGTGAAGCCGTTTTCTCTCGTTGTTTATCCGCCTTGAAGGATGAAAGAGTCAGAGCTTCTAAATCATTAGCCGGCCCATCAGTTGAAGGTGATGAATCTCCAGTTCAAGATAAGCAAAAGTTCGTTGACGACTTAGAACAAGCGTTATATGCTTCTAAGATTATCTCTTACGCTCAAGGTTTCATGTTGATTAGAGAAGCTGCTAAGGAGTACGGCTGGAAATTAAATAACCCAGCTATCGCCTTAATGTGGAGAGGTGGTTGTATTATCAGATCTGTTTTCTTAGGCGAAATCACATCTGCTTACCGTGAAACCCCAGACTTAGAAAACTTATTATTCCATCCATTCTTCAATGATGCCATCAAGAAGGCTCAAAAGGGATGGAGATCAACTATTGGTAAGGCTGTTGAATTTGGTGTTCCAGTTCCAGCTTTTAGCACTGCTTTATCTTTCTACGATGGTTACAGATCTGCTAAGTTACCAGCTAACTTGTTGCAAGCTCAAAGAGACTACTTCGGTGCTCACACTTTCCAAGTGTTACCAGGTGAAGAAAATGATTTCTTAAAGAAGGACCAATGGATCCATGTTAACTGGACCGGTAAGGGTGGTAATGTTTCCGCCTCTACTTACGATGCTTAGAATACTTATTCATAAGTATCTTCTTCATTTTTATAGTGATATAACGGTTTCTAATTATTAACAGCTCAAATAAAAGAAGATATTCAAAATAAGTGTGTAAGCTTTAAACGAGCATATATTAAATTGATTGAAGTGAAAAAACTATTATATATATCATAGAATAGAATTGATGGTAAAATGAATCAAAACTATGGTAAAAACACGGAACAAATATAAAAACAATATAGTCTAATTATCTATTATTTTAGACTTGAAGTGGGTTTCTTCTCTTCCACTCTAAGATTAAATCGTCTTTCGGGAAGATTGTAGCGAAGACTTTAATTTCTTCGGATAACGGAGTAGGATAATGAATAATATCCGAGTTCATAACAAATTTACCTAACATACTGGTAAATAACATCAAAACATAGGTTTTACCTAAACAAATATGTGGACCAGTACCGAAAACTAACCAGTTACGCTTGTACATATCACCAGTGGCATTTTCCCATCTTTCTGGAATAAAACTATCTGGATCTTCATATACTTCTGGGTCGTGTAATGCAGGATATAATGTAGGAATGATCATGGAACCCTTTGGAGCGGTATATGTATCAGTAACTGGGAAACTCTGTTTAACGACATAAGGGACCATCAAGACTGGAGGACGGTAACGTAAAGATTCCTTAACAACATTATTAGTGTATGTCATTTCATTAATCAATTCCAAATTCAATGGCTTGGATGGATCTTGATCACGAACTCTTAATTGTTCTTCTCTTATCTTGGCAACAATATCAGGACGATCCGCTACAACTTGGAACAACCAGCAAGCCAAAGATGAAGATGCATCTTGGGAAGCAAAGAGGAAAGTAAAAATAACCTCGGATATTTCTCTGTTTGAGAACTCACGAATTAATAACTTAGATTCTGGGTCATCTGAGTGCTTTTCTCTTGCATCCTTCATTAAATAAATCCATTCATCCATAACACATCCTGGTTTACCGTTGTCTTCGTTAATATGTTTTTTAGACATACCGGCACAGGATTCGAAAATCTTCATGGTTTCATCTGCAATTTTTTTACCATACCAAGTCTTAGTGTATGGAATAATGATTGGGAAGTTGACTAACTCTAAGGCAGCAGTGATACGGAAATAGTTGTCAGTAATCAAGGAAATCTGTTCTTCAGTAATATAATCCCCACAGAAAGTTCTTAAAGAAAGAGCACACAATAATTCTCTAAACTGGGGGAAGAATTCAGTTGGACCATCCATGGTAACGAATTTTTCAAGGTACAAATCCATATACTTTTCTTGAACAGGAATATATAATTCCAAAGCTTTTTGACTAAATAAACCATTCAAAGATTTACGATAATCCGAATGTGCCTTACCATCCAAGAAAACCCAATTAGTTGGCCTTAAAATCTTAATAGCGACATCAACGACGCATGGCTTGACATATTTAGGGGAACCTAAGATCTTTCTAGCCAAGTCTCTTGAAGATGCAATAACAACAAACTTATGGAAAATCGACACACACGATAAAGGACCAGAATCCCACTTGGCCTTATATTCTTCGAATTTAGGATCTAATGATTCTAAAAATGGTCCAATGATAGGCCATACCTTCAAACGAGGACCAGCAATACTGCCCTTTCGGATTTGATACATAATCTGATCATACGACAATCCCAATACAATTGTGGTGACAATAAGTTGTAACCAGGACATATTCATGTAAAAGTCGTTAGCTGTTTTGATAAAAAAACTGGTGTCCCCGAAGGAACCAGACAAGTTGTCAACAATGTCAGACGTAGAATTCGTACTCATATTCTTAACATAAGTTTACTACCAACTCCTACTTCAAAAAGTGAAACACCTAGAAAAGAATCTCTTCCTTAAAAAAAAAAACACGGACCAAAAAAATAAAACTGGGCGACCGAAAAATTTCAATCCGGTAATAATCTATACGACCGTACCGATGGGAACGACATTTGATTTTCAGGTGAATTGTGGTTCAAAAGATAATCGCAAAATGTCGCGATGAGGTACTAATTTTTTTATGTATCTAACGATATAAAGTGAATAAAGTGAACAAAGTGCATACGTTTAGGATAGATATTGAAGGATGGGTAAAAGAAAGCAGAATAAGGAAGTTGAATCGAAGAGAAAGAAGGTTAAACAGCAACAAGATGCGCAACTTTCGACTGGATTATTTTCTTCTAGTCATGATTCACCTGAAAATGATGAAATCAGAGATTGGGACAATGAAGAACAAGATTATGAATTGAAACCAAGAAATACAAAGAATGATGTAGTTGAGGGTTTACCTATTAAGACGGCAGACGGTAGGATTGAAAGAGTGGTAAGAGAAGTTGCAGAGGAAGACACTAATCCAGAGGAACCAGAAATAAAAGAACCGGTGGTGGAGAATAAGGAAGATAATGACTCAGAAGACGAAGACGACGAAGACTCTGACTTGACGCCTCTAGAAAGATTAAATAAGATTAAGGAAGAGGTTGCAGATTTGGCATCGAAGCTCATTGAAGACCCGGAAGAAAATGCACTGTGTCTTACTAGATTGAGAAAAATGTCAGAATCACGTAATATGGTTACTTGCCAATTGTCCATGATGGCGTTGATTCCAGTGTTTAAATCATTGGCCCCAACCTATAAGATTAGACCTTTAACGGATACAGAAAAAAGAGAAAAGGTAAGTAAAGAGGTGGCTCGTTTGCGTCAATTTGAGCAATCTTTGATAAATAATTACACCTTATACATCGATAACTTGTCTAAATTAGCGAAAGTATCGCTTCTGAACTCCCAAAACAATAAAAAAATCACCCCAGAACAGATAAAGAAAGGGCAATTAGCTGCTAAAGCTGCCTGCGAGTTATGTTTATCTTCGTTGCGTCATTTTAATTACAGAAACGAAATTATCTCTATTGTTGTTCGTCGTCTTAACAGAAAACCGAATAATACTGAAGATTTGGAAATCTTTACTAAATGCTTGAGAGTTTTAGAAACATTATTGAAGGACGATGAAGAAAATGGTGATATTTCGTTTGATTTAATAAGAATTTTGTGTCATTCAATTAGAGATAAAAAGTTTAGGGTTGATGAATCTGTCATAAATGTATTCTTATCATTGTCTCTTTTAGAAGACTATGATCCTAATAATAACAAAAATGATTCTCCCAAGCAAAAACTAAAGAAAAAAGATAGAGTTCACTTGTCTAAGAAAGAGAGAAAAGCTAGAAAAGAAAGGAAAGAAATTGATGAAGAGATGCGTAAAGCTGAACAAACTATAACCATCGAAGAAAGAGAAAAGTATCAGTCACAGGTATTGAAAATGTTATTGGCATTATATTTAGAAATATTAAAGGCTGGTTCTCATACGTCATCAACTCCTAATAACAATGCAAATGATCTCATGGCATCAGTATTAGAAGGTTTAGCCCGCTTTGGTCAAATGGCAAATTTTGATTTATTGGGTGATTTCTTAGAAGTGTTGAGAGAAATAATGACTGACATAATGGACGAACACTCTCTTTCAGATGATATAGAAGTATCAGATGAATTCGGCGGCATGTACGGTGGAAAGCAGATTAGAACCGTATTGTTATGTATTGCAACATCGTTTACATTAGTCACCAACCACTCAACTACTGGTAAATTGCCAATGACAATCGATTTATCGAAATTCGTATCATGTTTGCACAACATCTTGTGTGATATGGCACTTGATTGTGAGTTGGAATTTTCGCATAAATCATTAAGATTGGCTGACCCTTTGCAAGTGTCTACGATTTCAGAAAAACCTTCTGTCAACGTTTCTACAAAGTCTGAGCTATTATTGCGTTGTCTAGACTTTGTTTTCTTCCGATCAAGAAATGGTACTTTGCCACGAGCCACCACTTTTACCAAAAGATTATACATTTCAATTTTGCAGACTCCAGAAAAGACTTCTTTAGCGTCATTAAAGTTTATTGGAAAATTGATGAGCAGATATGGTGATAGTTTAAAAGGTTTATGGAACACTGAAGAAAGGATCAGCGGTGAAGGTACATATATCTTAGGTATAGAGAGATCTGATAGAGAAGTTGAATTAGAAAGAAGTAATAGTGGTGCTGCAACTCTATGGGAAAATGTCTTATTAGACAAGCATTATTGCCCAATGGTTAAAGATGGTTCTCGATCATTAATGAATAACAGCAAGCCAAATGAAAGAAGGTAGTAGTTATATAGTCTTTGTAAATACATGTATTTATAATTATAGATCCACAAGATAATAATTTACCGATTACTAGTCGAAGAAATTGACGAGGATGAATTTTTTTGTGACCGAAAATAAACTTTGCGATATTTGATAAAGAATGTAACATTCGAAGTTTTAAGGTACCATTATATATGATAATTGGTACTCTTGTTCATTATCATTGAATTGAGTATTTATTATAAGGACTTATATTCATACAAAATGGATCCTGCTATTGTTTTGTTTGTATTCATATTTGTTTCAGTTTGCTTCTGCCTTTTAATATTCGTTAGCGTATTTAGGGTATTCTTTGGCGGTTCGGAAAGAAATGAATATAGCTTCCTTGGATCAGAAATATTAGGATCGGAAGTTCCTCGTGAATTTTTGAACGACGAAGAGGCATTGAATCATTTGGCTTCAGAATACGACTTCACACATTTGTCCCCTGAAGAGCAATTCTCTTATTTAAGAGGTGAGGAATTTACTAAAACAAATCCGCCAAACTTTCATAATACAAGGGGTAAATCATATTCTAATGAGGATGATATGTTGCTTAAGGAGCGTGGTATTAATGCATTTGAGTTCGAACAAGACGCAGATATATTACGTGGGCGCTATATAGTTGCTGATAGAACAGAGATTAACTTTCATAATAATGACACCCCGTATTCTACAGCAACTTCCATATTGAATTACAGTCTACCAGTCAAAAACAGAGCGTATTCAGATACTGTTTATTTTGAGGTTAAAGTGTTTGAATTTCAAAATGGCAGCGAAAATCCAAATGGTCATTTTGCCATTGGATTAGTTACTAAACCTTATCCTAGTGATTTTCGTTTACCGGGCTACAACAATTTCTCCATTGCATATGAATCAACTGGTAACTTGAAGATCAATAAACCTTTCCCAACGCCATTACAACAACATCAAGGAGACAACAGTCAATATAATGCATTAGTTTTGCCACCATTACAACAGTCAGATATTGTTGGATTTGGTTATGTTGTGAGTACTGGTACTTTGTTTATTACCCGCAATGGTAAGAAAGTTATGGATGTAATGAGGGGATGTTTCATAGATTTGTATCCTGCTGTGGGTTGCTTTCTGTCGAACGCTAAATTTCAAGTTAATTTAGGTCAATTAGGTTTCGTCTGGATTGAGGCTAATGTCAGAAAGTATGGCTTTGTTTCAAATAGTGATTATAAGAAAATCAAAGGCGAGCAAGGTTTGGCTGCACTTCCAGAGTATGGTAATTCCAGCGTCGCTGAAGGTGACAAGCTTCTTGAAATGGGAGAAGAACTTCCACCACGATACCCAGAAGAAGAATTAGATTTTTTCGGAAGATCATCAAAAGATATTCTTAAAGTGGGTTCGTCTTCCAAGTCTCAAAATAAGACTAAGTCGTTTTCAAATAATGAAAAACAAGATCTCGATGAAATTGATGGTGAGCCTAAGGTTACTGAAGAACACCGTTCATCGGCAATTACCGATGATCCTGAAGAAGTCATGGATTTAAGAGAAAGACTCTATGAGCAGAACATTACTGGGCCCGAAAGTGAACTTAGTTCGGAAAGAGCACCATTAATCGGAAATAATGAAAGTCAGTCGGAATTCTACGTTAACGCAGAGGGTGCGACATCTTCTAGAGAAGGAAATACTGAAACTGATTTAAAACAGGCGACAGATGAGGAACCTAATTCGTCGCAGGAATTAACAAAAACTTCTCAAAGTGATTCTAACATATCAAAGACAAGCAGAACAAAAAAGAAGATGAGAAATAAGAAAAATTCTAAAAAAAATAAGAAGAAATAAAGCATAAATTTATATAAGACAGTACATATTTTCCTTCTCTTCTTTCCATCTTTTATAATGAAGTATTAATAGACGTGTAATAATTCACATTGATAATATGATTTTCATAATTCAAAAAAATAGCGCCGCCCGGTTTCGATCCGGGGACATCAGGGTTATGAGCCCTGCGCGCTTCCACTGCGCCACGGCGCTGAATCCGTTGTTTATATTAAATTCTGTATCGTGTAGTAATACGGAAGAATTGAAAGTTATTCTATTGGAATGATACTCTCTATATTAGCTTGGATATGGTCACGGTTAATAGATGTAATTGATGATTGTTAATTTCGTTGTTTTAAAACTAATTTTAAAGAAGTTTCGGAATTATTGAAAACATGAAGTCCTAATCTTCAATAGTGAAATATGTGAATTATTTACAAAATCTACGATAAAAGGCCAGTCATGCTAATTATACATAAATATCGTATTTTGAATAATAAAGTTTTATATTAATATGTACATATACTACAATTTAGAAGCTACTGTTGCAGAATTCGGTCAGCTCGTAAAGAAATATTCATGGACTAAAAATATATAGTAAAAGTGAAAATATTAGTATGATGAAGCAAAATAATGGGTTATTACTTATGATAAATTAGGATCTCTACTCATCGAATATATGTTATTATTATTGGCTAATGATGAGCCATTAAATTGAGTATTATCATCTTGATGTTGATGAAGTTGTGAATGATGGAAGGTAATCTGAGGTCTATAATCTCTTCCTTCTAAATGGGGAGGAGGTAAATATGGCACAGACGCGGAACTCAGTATAGACGAGCCTGAATCCGAACCAGGAGATGCTGATGAAAGCAGAGTTTTTCTTGGTCTTCCTCTTTCCCTTTTAGCAATCCGCTGGCCGTCAGAATGGAATAATTCTGCTTCTTTTTTCTTTCGTTGCTTAACTGTTCCATTTACCCTTATACCTTTAATAGTCAAACCTGTTTGTTCAATTGGAAATTTACGGGGTCTACCTCTTCTATCTTTTTTCTGAAGAAGCTGTTGCACGGCCTCATCTTCCAAGGTACGCATATAAGTCGGCTGATCGTATAATTTCGTTATTCCACCATCGGAATCAGATGGCAATGCTGTCAGTGAAATATGAGGTGGAGTGGATGCTACTGTAGATGATGTCTTGACCAATTTATTTAGTTGTTTGAAATTAGGATGTGTTGAGTCAATGTACTGGTTTGTAAGAGGATCAAGAATTAATTTCTTTGGACGACCTCTTTTCTTTTTAGAATCGTGCATGATTTGTAGTGGCTGACCATTATTAGTACCATTCAACTGGTGGTGATTCACGGGATGCTCTACTAAAGTAGGGTTGTGAAGTTGATGCTGACGCCGACGGGGCGGAAGATGCTGGGGATGTTGGATATGCTGTTGATGATGCTGTTGTTGATGTTGTTGCTGCTGCTGCAAGCTATGGAGTTGTTCTTGAAAAAACTGCTGGCCATTATGTGTTTTTGGTTGCAACGCCTGTGGCGGTAAACCCAACGGAGGAATATGCATACCATGTCCGATGGATGGCATTGGTGATTCCGCAGGAGATGTAATCATATGTCCATTAGAATGAGGATACACAAGTGGTCTCCCCAGTGTGAATGGATCTGTCGGTATTTTCAGTCTCTCGGAAATATTGATATTGATATTAGCGCTGCTATTAGTACTATTGGTATTATTAATATTACTCGTATTAGTATTATTTGAATTATTGAAACTAGGGTAAGGAAGATACATTTTGCTTAAAATTTTTATGGAAATCCTATTCTTAGACGCAAAATATCAATTTTATATACCCATATGCTTGTTCCTGATTATATTCAATTGAATATAGTAGATTGGTTTCTCTATTTGCAACAAGACTTAAAAAAATTTGAAAAAAAAAAAAAAAAAGCGAAGATACAAAAAAAAAAAAAGATGAGATCGCGTGCAGGTTAAGATTCAATTGATAAAGAATCAAGTACGAAAGTAAAATATCTATGTTTTATACATTATTATTTCATATGTATTGGTTTAATTAGTTTGTAATTTTAAGCTTTCTGCTAGGAATTTGAGAAAGTAAGGAGTCTTCAAAGTAATCAACAAATGCTTTCGAGTCAGTTAAGGATTCATTAAATTTAATCTTGAATTCAACATTAACACTATGCATGCCTTCATCTGAAACAGAAGACACAGAAGGAGATGGAGTAGATAAGCCCAAGATCTCATCAAATTCATCGGCAATGGCCGCAGATGATTTTGGAGATGCTACTGATCCAAAGAAATTGTAGTTGACATCGTAGACTTCGAATCTGTTCTTGGTGACGGATGGAGCCAATAAGTCATCAAACAAATCGGATTCGACCAAGGAGGAGGCGGAAGGCGAGGATGAGTATTGAGGGAATCTGTGAGAGTAGGTAATTCTTATGGCTGATTTGATGGATTTTTCGAATGCGTATTTAAATTTGTCTTTAGAAATATCTTCTGGGAATTCAGAGGTCACCTCGACCGTTAAGATATTGGAGGGTTTTTCTGGTTCGATTGTTTCTGGCTTACTGGCATCCTTTGGTTTTGGTTCTGCTAACTTAATGTTCGATAAGTCCAAATGTTCTCTAGACTTGATAAATTTGGCAATACTGGCCACAGCATCTTTCTTTATGTCTCCGACATATGCCAACACATCTCCCTTTAATAATCTACCGTTAGGGCCCGAGGCTGGTATTTTGGAAATGGCATCATCAGCGGAAATGTTATTCTGGTGCAATAACAATTCGACAGAAGGCATAAGCTTTTGATTAGGATTAGCACTCACAAATACGCTGTCGGCGTCGGTATCTGAACCACTCTTCTTTGCTTGGGTCTTTTGTTCTTTTTGCGTCTTAGGTTGTTCTTTTGGTTGTTCTTTTGGTTGCTCCTTGGCCTCTTGCTTAGGTGCTTCCTCACTGGCTGCTTTTGGCGCTTCTGACTCTAAAGATGGCTTTTCTAAGCTCGATAAATCATCGCCCGGCTCTGCTAAAAGAGCAATTGGCTTTCCAACTGCCACTCCACTGGCCCCATCGTTTTCCAAAACCTCCCACATAATACCGTCATCCTGTGCCTCGACATCAATGGTGGCCTTGTCAGTCTCAACCTCTAACAACACGTCTCCTGCTGAAAACTCGTCTCCAGCCTTAAATTTCCAAGAAACAATTCCTCCTTCCGTCATTGTAGGTGACATTGCAGGCATCTTAAATACTGAACCGGCATTCAACTTAACACTGCTATGAAATGCAGATTTCACGTATCTATTGACATTACTACGAATAATTGGTCTTAATGTACTACCTCTAAGCATATTGTCTATCCTTTATCTATATTTGATACACCAGGACAAGCTTCTTCTTCCAAACTCATCTATATATTGTATTAACGGTGCAGAATACCGGTGTATTATGTCCGACGGGTGCGACATATCCGCGACGCGACATCCTAAATGTCGCAAATTTATTCCCAGGAAATCCCCGGAAAAGGCTGGCGAAGCTCGCGACAGGAAACGACTTTTGCCGGGAATAGTTTTAGGATTTTTTTCATCAGAACACGAATATTCTAAAAACAGAAGACGTTCTTTACCTAAATCATTAATCCCATTATTATATATTTCATATATATATGGAATATTTTGACTTAACATACATATTCTATTATAGTGGATCATTTATCGTGGGCAAAACACTAAGTTTATATATTAATAATCGAATAATAAATACCACAGGAGTTGGGCTCATATATTAGGATAAGGATTTTATTTTTATTAGTGTAATAAGGACAACAGGGTTAGTATAGACATAGGAGACTATACTAAAAAGACGACATTGAAAGAACGTACGTACGTTAGACAAGAGAAACATATAGATATTGAAGATGAATAGTTTGACGAGAAGTGGTAACAGCATCAAAGGGCTATTTGGCGATGCATACTCGATATTGAGAAAATACTCCAGATTCATTGGACCCGGGTTAATGGTTTCGGTAGCATACATGGATCCAGGGAATTATTCTACTGCTGTGGCTGCTGGTTCAGCTTTCAAGTATAAATTGCTTTTCCTGATATTGCTCTCGAACTGCTTGGCGGTGTTTTTACAGATATTGTCAGCCAAGTTAGGGGCGGTAACAGGATTGGATTTGGCGGCCAATTGCAAGGCCAATTTATCGTTTAGAGTTAACATATTCATTTACTGCTTAGCAGAACTAGCTATCATTGCTACAGACTTAGCTGAAGTTGTGGGGACTGCAATTTCATTAAATATTTTGTTCGATTTACCGTTATTAGCGGGGGTAATAGTGACAGTCGTCGATGTATTGATTGTGTTGATGGCATATAGACCAAATGGTCCGCTTATATTCGTGAGAATTTTTGAGTCGTTTGTTTCAGTTTTGGTCGGAGCGACGGTGGTCTGCTTTGCAATTGAATTATACCAAGTGTCTCATGAAGAAGGAATTAATTTTTCAACTTGGGAAGTCATAAAGGGTTTCATGCCAAATGAAAAAGTGGTGGATATGAGCGATCGTGATGGAGGAAATGGGTTGTATTTAAGTTTGGCAATCTTGGGTGCAACGGTTATGCCGCATTCCTTGTATTTAGGGTCAGGATTAGTCCAAGCTAGATTGAAGGACTATGATATTAAACATGGGCATTACAAGCCTTTAACGGATGAACCATCTAACTCGGATGAAAATGCTGAGCCCGAAAATAACGACGAGTTTGAAAGGAATGTACACCCTGATCAATGCACAACTAATCCATTCGAAAAGGATGAAGATGAGGACGAAAATGATCATTATAGACCGTCGATACACTCGATTAATGATACAATGACTTACACCATAGTTGAATTAGTGATTTCATTATTTACTGTGGCGTTATTTGTTAATTCGGCTATTTTGATAGTTGCAGGTGCAACCCTTAACAATAACAAACATAAAAGAGACGATGATCATGACGGTAATGACACAGATGATAGTGACGATGAAGATGATTATCAAAATGCAGATTTATTCACGATTTACAATTTACTATCCACACACTTATCTCCAACCGCAGGATTTGTATTTGCTCTTGCATTGCTTTGCTCAGGTCAGAGTGCAGGGGTTGTGTGTACATTAGCGGGTCAAATGGTACTGGAAGGCTTTTTGCTGTGGAGTTTGCCGCCAATTACAAGAAGATTAATTACCAGAGGATTAGCTATTATTCCTTGTTTAGTGGTTGTTACCTTAGCAGGTCGTGAAGGATTGTCTGACGTTTTGAATATGAGTCAGGTCGTGTTGGCGATCTTGTTACCAGTTGTCAGTGCTCCATTGATTTGGTTTACCTGTTCGAAGGAAATCATGAAAGTACCTATTTTCGTCAGGGATGGGGATGAAGAGGTTGATATCATGTTAGATGACGACATGGATAGCGGTATTTCGAGAACAATCACTACCAGCAGCGCGGCTACCTTAACGAACGGTAAAGTAAAGAGATTCAAGAGTACTGAGCCAGCAATTAGATTGCAAGATTTGAGAAATTCCCATCCGTGTGCAGGGTGGGACGATGATGAAGCAGAAGCGTCTGAAGAACAACAACGTTTGATTAATCAGAATAACGACAGTGATAGTGAGATAACTACAAGCCTTGGTGCAAACGAATTCCAGTATGGCCAACATCATAGAAACATTTCAGCAGGAAGTGATACTTATGCCAATACTATAATTGAATCAGAAGAGGAAACATACCGTGTTAAGGGCTACAAGGATATGAGTAATGGACCGGTTACCGCATTTACGGCTGTTTTAGTATGGGGTTTCATCACTT
Source organism: Debaryomyces tyrocola (assembly GCA_900006135.1). Taxonomy (NCBI): domain Eukaryota; kingdom Fungi; phylum Ascomycota; class Pichiomycetes; order Serinales; family Debaryomycetaceae; genus Debaryomyces; species Debaryomyces tyrocola. The sequence goes on from LN874554.1 coordinate 24,427, forward strand.
GTTTAAACATATATTTATTAGGAAGTTTGATATTAGGCTATGATGTTCCACTTTGAGACTTCAATTGTCTTAATTATTATTGCATTATTCTAAATAATATCAACATTTATAGATTATTAACATTGCATATTTTTCATCAAGTTTTTGTAGTAAAATCTAAACCCTGTACATAAACATTTAGATAAAAATGATCGACGAAATTTTATTTAATATGGAACAGTTGAACTCCAATATTAAGGAACAAGAATAAACCAATAACAATGCCGTCGAAGTCAAATATAGACTCCTTTATTGATTTCTCGTCGCAATTATTAGAAGCATATCCATCTACCACCACGCTTTCAATAACATATGCGAATGCGTTGAAGAAACAATCAAAGAATAAAGACAAAGATGGGTCTAAAATAGATACTTCTAGCGATAGTAACAACAAAAAGGCCACCAACTCTGTTACGTTTAAATGCTATGAACCAAATTCTGGAAAGTGCATTAAATATAGTACTTACAAGATTAAAGAATTATCGAGGTTATTGACATTTATTGGTCCTAGAGGAGTGAGTGTTTCGAATACAAAGAAGAGACCAATTGAAAACGAACAAGATAAGGGCAATGCCAAAAAGACTAAAGTCGAGACTATAAATGAACACACCAATGGGTTGGCAAGTATTATGAGTAATGTTAAATTTGATAATGAAGAATCTTTATCTACCACCATTTCAAAGGTTGATACTCCTCCAGCCGAGGAAAAAGAAGCCGTGAACGCTAATAATGAACCAGCTACAAGCAGCAGTAAAAATAAGAAGAAGAAGAAGAAGGGAAAGAAATAGGTATATAATTTAGATACCATTACATAATAAATAAAAGGTTAAATATATTGAAACGTAGAACAAAAGAAGAGCTGTAAAACTAAAAGAGATTCAATAATATTAATACTATCAGATAATGATAATGATAATGGAAATAAACATAACTAACAACATACGTCACTGAGATTAAATGGGTTATATTAATTTGGTCAATTGTTGGAGTGATGAATGGAATGGAAAAAATTACTAAATAATTAAGCAAGAAGTATAATGGACGTTGGGTAAAAAAATGTAAGATATAAGCACACAGTCACAACCGCAAGAGGATTGAATACGAAAAAATTAAATGAAGGAGTTGGGGGTCAAATTAGGATACATCCACAAACTTATGATTTGAATAAACTCTTAAATCTTGAAATGAGGGTTTCTCTCTTAACAGGTGGCTTACTGTCAAAGTAATTTACGTTTGAATTAGTCTCAGAAGAAGTTGGCGATGGGAATGAGCCTGGGACCTTCAATATTTCGACCATTTCATCCTTGTGTCTCGTCCGCTTATCTTTAGCAGGAACATTCAGTTGAGAAAATATTTGCTTTGCGCCAGTAGATACATGCGGTGAAGTTGGATCAATATTTGACACCGAAGTATCAACGGTCGAGGAAACCTGATCCTTATTCTCATCAAACGGAGCAGAGAGGACTTCCGAATTGAAGACCGAATTGATGGGAGTGTTGAATTGATTTCCATCGGTGTAATCGTCGTCGTCGTCCATACCGGGCCCAGCTTCATTATCAAAATCCCCACGGTCATATTGACGAGTCTCATAAGCATCGCCAATATGCTCGTATTTCGAATCGCTCGTAGAGTCGTTGGTGGAAATGGCTGCGAATGACGAGGTTGCTGTCAAAGAATCACTATTTTCTTTAATGTGCTCGATCTCCCCTTTTTCTTTCGCAATATCTTCACCTCGCTCCCCAGCTACGGCATTATTCTTTCCAACACTACCAGCTTCCCCAATTACACCTTCTGAACCCCCCTGGGTCTCACCAGCGTCCTGCTCAAATTCCTCCACCTCCACCAACTCATCTGCATCAATATAATTGTTTTCAATCCCATTTTCGTCAAACTCCCTCTTGTAGCCTTCACTGGTAACCCAGTCTGTCCCATTGACAACAAACTTGAACACAAGCTTCTGCCTTTTGTCCACTCGGATTTGGTCACTAAACGTACCCGATTCCTTAGCCAAAGGTGCGTTAGCTTTGGCCCAATTGTCAAAATTTCCTGTAACCTGTACCTCCTTCACATCTGGATCACTACTGGTCCTATTTTACGTTAATATCCTGAATTTTCATCATAAGTCAAAATTTTCACATTTTGATCTACCTTCCTCACCACTACCACACCACGGATCACTTCCTTCCTAACATCTGCCATACATACCATTCGATTAAATAAGTATAATAAGCCATCTTCTATAATCCTATCTATAACACCTTTCCAAATTCCTTGTATTACTGAAATATTAAATAGACGGTTGATAAACTGAAAATCAATACAAATCTCCCTCATATAATGGCTGTAAAATTGTGATATCGTATTTGTTTGATAAAAAATCCGCCTGCGTAGTTATTACGTATGGGTGCACCGATGTATTCCCGGTTTAGGACGGGTTTAGGACGGGTTGTTGTTGATCCCTGAGAAAAAAACAAAAAACTTTTGTAGTGGTCGTCAAATACAGTAGATCAAGGGTTCGAGTTTGCCACGCGAGAAACCACAATCCACCAGAAAATCGATTTCCCGAGAATGGCTTAAAAGTCGACCGACAATGTCGGAAAAATGTCTCAGTCTGATGACATAATACACTGAAAAATTATCTCTGCCAAACGCGGTATAGAACAGGGTGTAAGTAGTTGTTGATATAGGTTTAGTCGTATTTCAATTGTTTCAAAACGATAATCATAGACTAGCCGTATACGGATATGAGTAAGAGAAGCAGTAGGCAAAACGCAGCTGCCAATGCTGCAGCTGCTGCTCGTAAAGGACAAGATAATACGGGCATTTTGACAATTGATCCTGTTATGGAGCCTCAATTTGAGAACGGTCAGTATAGAGAATATTTGGTGACCACAGCGCTGCCATTGTTGAGTAAAAAACGTAATGTGACATCGAAGGAATATCTTTTGGTTGCTGGGTTGTTGGTATGTGCTTTCTACGTCAGATGTTCGAACTTGGCGTACCCTAATTCGGTGGTGTTTGACGAAGTACATTTTGGAGGGTTTGCACGGAAATACATTTTGGGGCAATTTTTCATGGATGTGCACCCGCCATTGACCAAGATGCTTTTCGGGGCTGCAGGATTGTTAGGTGGGTTCAAGGGAGACTTTGATTTCAAGGCGATTGGAAACGAATTCCCTGCCACGACACCATACGTGACGATGCGTTATTTCCCAGCATTGATGGGCGTGGGTACGATTTTATTGTGCTATTTGACATTGAGAAACTCTGGCTGTAGACCTATCGTTTGTCTTATTACCAGTGCGGCCTTAATGCTTGAGAACGCAAATGTGACTATTTCCAGATACATCTTGTTGGACTCTCCATTGTTGTTCTTTATCGCATCAGCTATCTATGCGTTTAAGAAGTTTGAAGTGCAAGTTCCATTCTCGTTCGGCTGGTACAAATGCTTGGTTGGGTGCGGTATTGCTTTAGGTTTAGCAGTCAGCTCCAAATGGGTTGGTTTATTCACTATTGCTTGGGTTGGTGTATGTTGTGTCTACCAGCTCTGGTTCATTATTGGTGATTTGTCTCTCAACTGCAAAAAAGTGGCACAACATTTTGTTGTCCGTGGTAGTTTGTTATTGGGAATTCCTATTTTCTTATACTTGTTATTCTTTTCAGTACATTTCAAGTTATTAGCTAACGAGGGTGATGGATCTGCATTCATGTCAAGTGCGTTTAGAGCTTCGTTAAATGGTAATGCAATCCCAAGAGACATCACTTCAAACGTTGGATTTGGTTCAGTTGTTACTATTCGTCACTTGGAAACCCAAGGGGGTTACTTACATTCCCACAATCATTTCTATCCAGCTGGTTCAAAGCAACAACAAGTTACGTTATACCCACATTTAGATTCTAACAATGATTGGATTATTGAACCTTATAATGAAACCATGCCTGACACCTTTGTTCCTATTACTGACGGAATGAAAGTCAGATTGAAGCATGCTAACACCGGCAGAAGATTACATTCACATGATGAAAAGGCCCCTGTCAGTGAAAGGGATTGGCAGAAGGAAATTTCGTGTTACGGATTTGATGGATTTGACGGTGACGCTAATGATGATTTTTTTGTCGAAATCGTTGAGCGTAAATCGGCACCAGGTGAAGCCCAATCTTCTGTTAGAGCTTTACAAACAGTTTTCCGCTTAAAACACGTTATGACTGGACACTATGTTTTCTCAAGTGCTGTTAAGTTACCAGATTGGGGTTTTGAACAACAAGAGGTCACCGCTGCCTCCCAAGGTTACAGACCATTAACTAACTGGTATATTGAAACTAACAAGAATACCCGTGTTAATAATACTATAGAGGAAATTGTGAACTATCCAGTTCTCTCATTTTGGGATAAAGTCACGGAATTACATAAGAGGATGTGGAAAATCAATCAGGGTTTAACCGACCACCATACCTGGCAATCTGCTCCACACGAATGGCCATTATTATTGAGAGGTATTAACTATTGGGTTAAGGATCACAGACAAGTTTACTTTTTGGGTAACGCCGTCGTATGGTGGGCCTCTTCAGCAGCCATTGTGACATTTGCAATACATGCGTTATTCTCCATAGTCAGATGGCAAACTGGTGCTCGTGTTGCTGGAAATAAACATGTCTTCAACTTTAATTCTCAAGTATTTTTATACACAGTTGGTTGGGCATTGCATTATTTCCCATTTTTTATTATGGGTAGACAATTATTTTTACACCATTATATCCCTGCTATCTATTTTGCCATATTAGCATTGGGCCACTTCTTTGATATTCTTGTTAGTTATCTTACTGCAAGATATAAGATGTTAAATAAAGTTTCTTATGGTGCATTAGGATTATTTTTAACCTTTGCCTTATTATTTTATGTCCAATATTCTTCGCTTATTTACGGTACCCCTTGGACTCGTGAAAAATGTGAAGCTTCCAAGGCTATAGGAACTTGGGATTTTGATTGTAATGCCTTTTTGAATAATATCAACGAGTATTCAACATTACTTACTACAGCTACACAAACCCCAATCCCAGACGATCCAGCTGCACCAAGCGATGCACTTGAAGCAAAGGAAGCGAAGGAGACTCCTCAAGCTGCTCAAAAGAAAGTTGCAAAAGAAGAGGAACATCAATCTGAAGCTGAGAATGCTGAGGAACCAAAATCTGATGAAAAAGTTGAAGAACTTGTTCCACCATTAGCTGCTGATATTGAAGAGACAAAATAATTATTATAGTTTACATTTCGTAGATAGCTACCTATACATTTCGAATATATATCTTTTATTTCATAGTATTAAACAGATATCTTGTCCGTAATCTTTAGTCACATGATCAATTTTAAACCAGGAAAAATGTATCCTATTATTCAGTAGATCGATATATCATCAAATACTTAACGCTTTACAACTCATTTAGCTTGACATTCATCTTCCTACTTTAAATTCGAATATGTCAGAGGTGGAGAATAATTGTAGAGTGTGTCGAGGTGAAAGCACACCTTCCCAACCTTTACTACATCCGTGCAAGTGCCGTGGATCTATCAAGTATATCCACCAGGATTGTTTGCTAGAATGGTTGAAACATTCTAATAAATCTACTAAGAAATGTGATATTTGTAACACTCCGTATAAATTCCGGACTATTTATGACCCACAAATGCCAGAACGGATTCCAATTAAATATATTTGGGGAAAATTTATTGAAGTTGTTTCGTCAACTACCATCAAGAGCTTGTCAATTTTCCTCTACATCACTTGTCTTATAATCCAAGTTCCGTTATTTTGGAAGTTTATGGGCCGTATTGCGACTTGGGCAATTGATGGGACCTTACCAACAGCCAATCCAACTTTTATAGAGGCTTTACTATTTGGTGAGTTAGACTTTCTGAATTATGATATACCAACGAGTACAGCAAAGATGTTTTTGTTTAAAATAAGAAAATTTATCGACTACACTTACTTTAGTGGAATTCGTTATATACTAATGTATGTAATTATTCATTTGGCTTTATTTGTTGAGCATGAATGGGTTGTGAGAGATGAGGGTTATACCAAACTTTTGCTTCGAAAAATTGGTAAGGAGCCCAGAGCTAAATTGGTTGATATGTTGCAACAGGCTTTATCAGGGTTAAGAAATGATGGCGAGGAAGGTAATGCTGATGCAAATGCGAATGTTCAGAGATTGGAAACGATCGCAAGAGCAATAAATGATTTACAAGAGCAACCTAATAATGGCCAACATGAAGAATTATTAAGAAGAGCAATCGAACAAGATGATAGACAAAACAACGAAGACGAAAATGTTGAAAATGTGAATCTCAACATATTTAATCATGAGAATGAAAATCAGAATGAAGATGAAAATCAGAATGAGAATGAGGATGAAGCCAGACATAATGTAAGAGATACAACCGATGATGACATGGAACTGAATGACGAAAGAAGAACTATTTATTTGCGTCCAGAGGCCGAACAACAGCATCAGCAAAATCAAGTAGATGGACTTTTCCATGAAGAGCACCGTGAAGAACAAAGAGGGGTAAGGAATGATAACGTAGCTGACCTTTTTGACCAAGCTAATCAAAGAATCGATCAAAATGACTTGTTTGAGCAAAATCCATTTGACGATGTTAATGATATGAATATGGATGATGCCGAAGACGATTTGAATGGCGCAGGGGGAGATATTTTGCAACTTTTAGGTATGAGCTTGAATTTGAGTAGTCCAATTTTTCTTATGATTATGTGTGATGTTATTATTTGCATATACCTATTTGTGACATACTTATTTCCACATATGTTAGGTAGTTTATTTGTAACAACTACAGGAATTACATTAGGATTATTGAATTCCTTTGTGTTTAAACGGGTTTATCCATCGTCTTTGATACAGAGATTTAATTCCATTATATTTACAGAGAATGATAAAATTGCAAAAACGGGCAATGACTTTCTTGATTTTACTTTGTTCACAGTCTTTGAAGTTATAGTCAAGCCAGTATCGTCTACATTTCATCGGTTAATAATTGATCATGATTTATCACAACCTACATTAATAGAAAGAATTATTTTGTTGACAATTGGTTACAGCATTATTGCTTTCGTTGTTTATAAATTTATGAACAGTTTAATTTCAGGAACTAAACCAATAATGGGTACGCCAAGGAAGCTTTATAAAATTTTATTTGAAGTAGCGTCGACTACAAAAGTCTTCATTATATTTGCTATTGAAATTTTCTTTTTTCCAGTATATTGTGGTTGGCTATTAGATTTTTGTATTGCCCCAATCTTATTGTCTCATTTTTCCAGAATTAGTGATGATGGATCCGTCACTTTTACTATTTTATTATCGTCTGAATTGGAAATTCTCCAAATTCATTACATCCGTGTTGTTTTGTATTGGTTACTGGGAACGCTTTATATGCTTTTCTTTGCATTATTTATTGGAATGATTAGGGGCCAAGTCTTGCGTCCGGGTGTTTTGTTCTTTATAAGATCACCAGATGACCCGAATGCTAGATTAATTCACGACGCATTAATGAAACCATTAATGTTGCAATTGTCACGCATATATTTAAGTGCTAAGGTTTATACTGGATTTATCTTAATAGGCATAGGGGGTGTTACATGGGGCTTAAGATATTTGGTAACTCCACCAAAGGAGGTTTCTCACAACGTTATGTTACCATTGCAGATACCTTCTGTTATGTCAGTTGCAATTACTTGTATTGTTGTGGGTGATATCATTCTAAATAAGTCTTTGATTACGACTTATTGCCAGTCATATTGGACAAGAATCTTTGAAATATCGGCTCACAAATTGCGTTTATCACATTTTATATTGGGAAGACCAATAGCCCAAGAACGTGGGTATATTGTTTACAGGAATACTTTTCATAAATTATTAGGCTTTTCACAACCAGACTACTCAAACCCAGTCACATATAGAGATGCTTTACGTATATTTAAGACTGATAGCCTGGTGAATGCCTGTTTTGTTCCCGATGGTAATTATGTAAGAGCACCAGATAATGATACTGTTACAAGGAAGTTCATTAAAAAATTATTTGTATCTGTCACTAAGGACGACAAACTATTATCGGCCAATGAATCCGAAGATTCCAATAAAAATGGATACGAGTCTGATTCAGATGACGATGAGATCAACACCGACGATGCCTACACAATTGTGTATAGACCTCCAAATTTTAAGATGAGATGTCTTGGTTTAATTTGCATGTTATGGGTATTCTCTGTCGTATTGATATTGGGGATTGTTTTTGTAGGCTTGATAATCGGAAGGCCAATCATCAAAGCATTTACCATGTTGTTAGATCTTACAATTACATCTGAACAATCTTTAGATATCTACAATACAATTTTCACTCTAACTGAATTTGATTGGAAATTGGCCGATATATCGTCTATTTTTATTGGGATCAAATTCGAGCTAGCAATATTGAAATTCATTGATGTCAGAATTAAACTGCCAGCTGAAACTGGAGTTAACAATGAAGTAAATGTTCAAGGAAACGGCGAAGAAAGAAATAACGAACAAGGAGTAATGGCATTTGGTAGAAATTTTGTTCCTAGGTTTGGACAAGTAATAGTTGCGTCATTCCTAGTTTATTCATTGTCGTCAGTTTTATGGATTTTATGGGTTTTATCAGTTCACAAATTTTGCATTGATTTACCATTAAGAATGTATACTGACAACATATATTATAGTGATGATAATCCAGGACATGTGTTGATGGAATTTTTATTCACTAAAACTGCAATGATGATTCATTTTATTGTTGGATTTTGGACGATTGTTCCATTCTGCTTATATTTCACAGTAGATTTGAGGAATGGCATGTTGAATGGGTTGGGTATCCGAGACTCTATTTGGAAGTCCGGCTTAAGCACAATTTTAGTTAACTTCGGAATTGTCCATGTGCCAGCCATATTATACACCCTATTTAAACATCGTCAAGAATCGTTTGAGTCAATAATACTTGAAGATAACGATGCATACATCTGGTGCGTTACTTTGATATGCTTCATATCTATTAAATTAATTACGGGGGGCAGTAGATTACTTATCAAGATCAACGAACAAGTGAAAAACGAAAGATACGTCAAGGGAAGAGCTATAGAAAATATTGATATACCAGACGAAGAGTGAATTACTTATATTTTGTAAATATGCAGAACGATTAAATAAATATTTAAGGAGATAGCTTACATCTGTAGCGTGGGAATATTAGTTCTCATCGGACCCTTCATCTTGCTGTCTTAATGTTACGTTTCCAGTAACCTTTCTCTTTTTCTTTTTGGGATTAGGTTGTTCGTATTTATGTTTATTATTATCGTCATCATTATCGTCATTATCTTTCTCAGTAGCACTTAAGTTGGATACTACATTCTTATCATCAAATATCTTCTTCGCTTTTTCAATTTTTTGACTTTGATTTATAATATATTCCAACCTTGACAATTTATATGGGTCATTTCTTAAAGCGAACGGAAAATCATCAATCTTAACTCTAGATCTTCCTTGGTTTCTAGCAAATTGTAAAGTCGTATGACATAGATCGCTGAGATATGTCACTAATGTCTCTTCCAAGGCATTCACTGTTTGGTCAGAGGTGTAAGGTCCATCGCCCAAAGAGTACAATAATTGTTCAATATCTCTAGTGAAAAGACGTTGCTTTCTTCTCCTCTTTGTATTATTTATAGGTGGCTGTGTATTGAATGACATTCTTGTAAAGAAGCACCATATCTAACAGGTTTAGGCTAATTGTAGAGTAGAAATACCTTGTAGCCATATTGGTAAACACACTACCAAATAACACCAGTATACTAAAATGTTGCATTCCAAATTATATACTAATTAGAACTGGTTATACAGAAAAATGCAAATGCTACCAGTCTATGGGCCTGAGATACATTGGGGATGTCAGTCCATAAAAAAAATACTACTTAATTACTTTACTAGTTCGTGGTATATGATGCCTTCGACTTCTGTGCTACTACATTCCGGTAGTTTATTGAAGGCTTTCGGCCCGGACAAAATTTCAGAGATGCAGCCCTTCAATTGACCCAGCTTCATATCTTCGATCGTCATTTTCCTACAACATCCCAACTTCACCAATTCATCGGCCACTTCCTCCTGATGCTTGTTCATCAATTTATCATTGGTGACCACGATAAGCGGCTTTTCCAATCGTAATGTATCTATAATTGAGCCTGTACCTGCATGGGAAACGACCAAGTCGGATTCGGATATGAAGTGGCCAATATCGTTCGAAAAGGGGAAAACCACAATCTCAAACCCACGATACTTACTCGAGCGATATGTAACCACATTGCTATCATTTTGCGACCCTGCCACCACCTCCAATTGAAGCAACAGCTTCAATTTCCTATCTTCCACGCACCGCCTATAAAATTCTTCACTGACATGTTTCTGCGTGCCCCTTTCGATTTCATTGCCGTACTGGACTATCATTCTGGTAATCGCATTCCCAATGATAGTCTCCACTATAAAATCATAGCCTGTAATCACCTCAATTAATTGCCTAAAAGTCACGGTGGCACCGCTTGTAAATAATACGCTTGTCATTCCAAGTATGATACGCCTTTTGCCTAATCCGAAATATAGCCGGTTATTCAGATTACACGAACACAAAAATTCCAAAGTCAACGAGTCAATGATCTAATGAGATAAAATTACCGTAAAAATGACCAACAAAATATCCCAATAACCTTTAACACCAATATGTATACCACAGTGTTCTAACCAACAGATACCAGATCTAGATTGGTGGTTTCTGGCTTGAAGTAATGATTATCAAATGTCGTGTTTATCAGTTTTTTTTTTTTTTTTCTTTTTGTGTAGGAAAATGTCGGAGCCCAAAAAGTTGGTATTATTATGTCCGATGGAAAGTCTTCATTAATATTTTGCAAAACTTGGATTATTAACGATTTGAATAGACAAGATAGATATAAGACTTATTACGTATATACTGGATAGATTTGGTAGACAGGTATAGTAATATTGAGTATTAAAATAAGTTGGTTGATAGTTTAAGGATAAACTAGACGTATAATGGATACGCAGAGAAGTTCAACTTCTAGTAATAAGTCGCCCAGTTCATCGGCATCCACTCCACAATCAGCTTGCTGTTTGACATCAGGGGCTACCCAGCCGATACCGAAGAAGTCACAGCAAATTAAAACGGATAAACCGAGACCGCATATCTGTTCAATATGTACTAGGGCTTTTGCGAGATTGGAACACTTGAAAAGACATGAGAGGTCGCATACGAACGAGAAACCGTTTCAATGTGCTGTTTGTGGACGATGCTTTGCCAGAAGAGACTTGGTGTTGAGACATCAACAAAAATTGCATGGAAGTTTGCCTAATATCATGCGCCGGGGTTCATCGAAGGACGTGGACATCAACGAACACGTTATTGTGTTGACCAATAATACGGATGCAAACGCACCGCTTCCAGCTTCTTTGAACCTGGACGGGTCGTTGGCCTTATCCAACGGTGTAAATTCGTTGTCTCCGGGGCAGTCGCAGCTTTTTTCACCACCCAAAAGCAACGAATATGGGGGACCAAATAATGCGAATAACGTTAATATGAGCTGCGCTAATAATAATCAGAACCAGAACAGCCAGAATCAACAGGGTCAGCTTCGGACTTCATTATTTAACCACCTTAATTCCTACTCCTTGAAGTCGCAAAGTTTGGGTAATAACCAGTACCCGGGGACCAGTAATAATGGCACGGTTATACCGTCGCCGATTCCGACAAACTCGAATCACAATACCCCTCCTAACTTGCCCCACCAGAATACGAACACTTCGCTTCCAAATGTTGCGCAACAACCATCACCCCAGGCTGGTGATTCTCCTAACAAGCATACGAAGCAGTATAATAATATTCCTCCTCATTTACGCCAACAACAATCCCAATATCGCCATGCGTCATTCTCGGCGTCTTCAGCAACATCATATACTAATGTGAAGGATTCTCTTAATATTCTGCAAAATAACACCATTGCTGAAGCACCAGAGCACGTAGAGTTTGCTACTCCTCAGTTATCGGCAATGGACATACATTCGAAGCGTTTAATATCTGAGTTGGATTTGCATTCATTGGGTCTTGATATCGATAATATAGACAGTCTTGATTTAGGACATAATTCGCATCATCCAGCTTTTAATCAATTGCCTCACAGTTCAAATCATGCCTCAAAACAGATTCCAAAGGATTCATATGAGGAGCAGGAGCTCATAGCTGCGCATCAGTTTCAAAATCCAAACCATCCACATCATATTAAAGGTACAACTCCTATAGATCCTGATATGTATGCACCAAATGATGCTAATATGATGCAACATATGCTACAGATGAATGGTATTAATAACGAAGCAAGTTTTGAGAATTTGCCAAATATGTCTAAATATGGTGTTCGTCATGAATTTGCTTTGAATAACGCAGTAATACTGGAAAAACAAAAGAGGAAGACCAATTCTGCTACAATAAATCCACCAGATCGTAAAAGACTGAGGACTGATATCAGCATTCAATCCGGAGATGATTGGTTAGAGGATATGATCAATGCTCCATCTGCATCTACATTTTTTCCGGCATCGTACCATGCTGGATTTGAAGATTCTGCGGAATTTGTACCCGGCCAGGTTGATGATATCTCTTCATTATTTAGAGCAAGACAAGTTGACTTGCAACAAATTAATCCTTCAAATTCTAAAATCAAAGACGAGAATGAAGCTGATATCAACGTTGTCTTTAGTATAAATGATTCACAGTCTAATTTCATAACCGAGGAATTGCGGAATCGCATCATTTTAGTCAGTAACTTGTCAAATTTACAATTCCCTCCATTAGAAGAGCTAAACTCATATATGAAATTATATGAGAAAGAATTCAATAAGTTCTTCCCATTCATTCATTTACCGTCTTTAAAGAACCCAATGGTTGATTGTTTTGAAAACATTCCATTATTGCTTGCAATGGGGACTATAGGTGCCTTGTATTCTTATCACGACAATAATTCTTTGCTTTTATTTAATTTATCTAAATCGCAGATTCAACAATTTTTTGAAAAAGAGGTTACAACGAAACATTTAGAACTAAGGAAGATACCACTAATGGTCCATCAATGCTTAGTATTGCACATTTTCATTGCAATGTTTTTAAATGAGCCGGACATGGTTGATATTACGTCGAAACAAATGAAATCTATGGTGGGATTAATTAAATCGACGGACTTCAATAAACCTTTGGAAAGATTCTTGGTTCCACCATCTCTAATTGATAAAAAGGACCCAGGAAGTATTCAAAGCAATTTTGATTATTTCATAATGGCTCAATCGCGGGTGCGTACCCTTAATTGCTTTTATATGCTTGAAGTGTTCAGAACCTCACTAATTAGGGTTCCAATCCAGTTTTCTGCATTAAATGTTAGCTGCGGTACTCATTGTTTGAAGGAGAATTTATGGAGAAGTAATGATTCAACTCAATGGATAAACCAATTAACGAATAACACTCAACCATTGATTGATTTGAGTAATGGAGAATCGTTACAATCAATGATCAGTGATTTGAACAATCATTATCATGATACTAAAATGTCCTTCTACGGCTTGTTATCATTATTAATGTATATCCACGAGCAAATTCATACAGAGGTATTGAAGTATAAGCAATTCAATTCTACTTTATGGAGATTAAACTCCAGACCACGTTTGGAATCCCTAATTAAGTCATGGGAGTCAATTTTTATCAAAAACGGTGGGATTTTAGTTGTTAATGGCCACAATAATCACTTGCTAAATGCAAATAATGAATTCAAGATTATTTTGCCTCTTTATTCGCTTGCAAAAATAAAAACATGTATGAACATAACCCCAATAATGGAAAGGGTGTTGTATAAAGATTGGAATGGTATGAATCAAACTATATTGTCGTTAGATGATGATAAGGAAGCATTGAAAGAATGTGTCTTGCACTCTAACGAAATTTTGTCGTTATGGACCCATAATGTTTCGATAGTTGATGATTCAAAGCGGACATCTTTAAGAACACCAGTTTTTTTTGTTACGTGCGTATTTGCTTCAGTCATGATTATTTCCCACTATTTGTATTCTATGGAAGAAACAAAAGTTCAAGGTTTAAGTCCATCTGAAAAGAGTCTCTGGATGAAGTGCGAAACCATATTACAAACGGCTGAAAAGGTGTTACCACCTATTGGTGACACCAAGAACTATTCAGAGTTTCTTAAAAATCAATTTGCAGGAGTGTCACTGTCGGATATTAATACTACAAAGAAATTGATATCTTCAAATTCAAATGAAGGTACAATTATTGCATCCATTAAGAAGTCCAAATTATCTGTTAAATGCTTATATTTGGGTTTACATATGTTGGCAGATACGTCCATTTGGCCCTTGGCAATGGGATTCGCTGAAGCACTTAAGAATAGAGCGACATATATCACAAATCGTAAATAGATTGATACAATTTGCATAATTATTTATTAACCATTTATCTTTGTAAAAGTCACGAGCGCTAATATCGAAAAAAAAAAAAATTTAAAAAAAATTTAAAAAGAAATTGCAAATATCTATTCAATAGTGTATCTAAGTAGTAAGATATTTCAAGTAATCAAGGTGACTTTCTTCAAAACTTATATCACAGGAGCTTTGAAAAATATCTCTTTAGGTACGAAGAAGTATAAACTTGGAGATATGACTTTTGAAGCAAAGATGAAGGGCCGCCAATTATATGATGCAATCGGCCAACCTAAGACAATAGTAGCACCGATGGTTGACCAATCCGAATTGGCATGGAGAATATTGTCAAGAAGATATGGTGCTGATTTATGTTACACTCCGATGTTCCATGCACGTTTATTTGCAACTGAAGAAAAATATCGTACTAACATGTGGTCAGAATTAGATGGAGATAAAGAGAAAGATAGGCCTTTGATAGTCCAATTCTGTGCTAATGATCCGGATTACTTGTTGAAAGCAGCTAAGTTTGTAGAAGATAAATGTGATGCTGTTGACTTGAATTTGGGGTGTCCACAAGGAATCGCCAAAAAAGGGAATTATGGTGCATTTTTAATGGATGATTGGGATTTAGTCTATAAATTGATAAAGAATTTACATGATAATTTGAAATGTCCTGTGACTGCAAAAATAAGAGTTTATGATGATTGGGAAAAATCATTGGAATATGCCAAACTTGTGTTGAGTGCCGGTGCGCAATTCATCACGATCCATGGTAGAACGAGAGATATGAAAGGTCAAGCGACTGGCTTAGCAAACTGGGAAATATTGAAGTATTTGAAAGATAACTTGCCTAAAGACCAAGTATTTTTTGCAAACGGTAATATTTTATATCCATCCGATATTGAAAGGTGTACAGACGTTGTTCAATGTGATGCTGTTATGTCAGCCGAAGGAAACTTATATAATCCGGGGGTTTTCTGGACCAAATCAGATGACATAGATAAACAATTTGCAAGAGTTGACAAGATGTTACGGGAATACTTTGAAATTGTTAAAAGCTGTCCTGGCGAAGCATCTAAACATTCGATGAAAGCCCACTTTTTCAAGCTATTGCATGCATTTTTATGCGTACATACAGAATTAAGACCAGTCATAGGAAGAACAAGTGTTCATGCCAACATTGACGATTGGGAAGCGATTGTAGTTAAAGTCGAAGAAATTGTGGCCAAGATCTACAAACAGTCGAATATTGTCGAACTAGATGTAATTACAGTGGGAGAAGTTCAGACCTGGGGTGGAGCATATAAAACCATTCCATATTGGAGATGCCAACCATATTTTAGAAAAGTTAATGGTGAGAAGCAAAATACAAGAGTTTTAAAGGTCGCTGCGGATAAAAGCCAGAAGAATGCTATTGAGCAAGATAGCAATGATATTCCTGGTAAAAGGAAAGCTGATGACGAACTCCAAGTCGATGACCGAAAGAGAATAGACACAACTGCATAATAAACTGTATATATAAGTCATACGAAAGAATTGTATAATAAATATCGAACATATATAATCTTTTTGAAAGACTGTATATAGTAGATTCATTTTTTTAAAATGATTTACGTAGTCTTTTTATGCTATATTCTTCTTCCTTTAAGGTCTTTAATCATTTTTTCCCGTAACTTTTTGATAGTTTTATTCGTAGTATTTGTCTGGAATATAAATTATTGGACACATCTGACTTCAAGCAAAATGTCACAATTAATTCCAGCTGTTAGAGTCGCTGCAACCGCCAAACCAGCCAAAAGTGCTATTATCTTTGTCCACGGATTAGGTGATAGTGGTTCTGGATGGTCATGGTTTCCACAATTAGCAAAGCAAAGCAATATTATTAAAAACTGTGATTCTATTAACTATGTGTTTCCTAACGCTCCACTGATGCCAATTACAGCAAATGGGGGATACGTTATGCCAGGGTGGTTTGACATTTACGAATTCGGTAACCCAGAAGCCAAGCAAGACGTCGACGGTTTTCACAAGAGTTGCGAGACTCTAAAAAGCCTTATTAAGGAACAGATTGATAATCATAATATTCCAGCTGACAAGATTATAATAGGTGGATTTTCGCAGGGAGCAGCAGTTTCTTTAGCCACTGTCGCATTGTTAGACTTCAAGGTCGGGGGTGTTGTAGCCTTGTCAGGGTTCTCTCCAATTAAAGAAAGTCTTCCACAAATAGTGAATAAGGCTAACTTCGAAACCCCAATCTTCCAGGGTCATGGTACTGCTGACCCTATTATAAATTTTGACTATGGTAAGCAAACTAGTGATCTTTATAAAAAGTTAGGATTCACAAATGCTAAGTTCCACACATATCCAGGAGTTGCACACAGTGCAAGTGAAGAAGAATTGGCCGATGCCATGAAGTTTATCGATGATGTGCTTAATAAATAGATATAGGAACGCTTATAGAGAGTAGATTCATGTATTTGTTCAATTTTGACTATAAAATAGCAGAAACTTCTGTAGGAAGCACTTTTCGGAGTAATTTTTATAGCCTGTTTACATCATCAGCCTACAATATATACTCCGTAGACTACGGTGAATACATCTTATTCTACTACGAATGCAAAAAAAAAGCTATATTTTGGTTTTTATTTTGTGCGACAATCAACACGTAGTGTTTCTCCAGCTCAAATATATTTCTATCTTTATCAGACTTGAATATAACTTGGCAAGCAGATATGGATCCTGCTAAAAACCTGAACGGTATCTTAAAAGTGATTCCCTCGTTTGGTTTCAAAAAGACTGATATGTCTCAATTATCATCCAAAGATAAACGATATGTCCAACAAGTTGAAAAGGCCCTTGCATCGTTTGATTCACTTGAAGAATGGGCAGACTACATTGCATTCTTATCTAGATTACAGAAATCATTACAATTAAGTGACGACAACAAAGTAGCTCATACATTACCGGGGATTGTTTATTCCCATCAAGTAGCGAACAAATTATCGCTTTGTTTGTCTTCAAGATTACCAAATGGTGTGCACCAAAAGGCATTGAGTTTATACGAGGACATCTTCCGTGCTCTCACTTCAAAAGCATTAAATGAAGAACTATCAATATGGCTACCAGGCTTACTACCTGTATTATCATTTTGCTCGCTCCAGATTAAACCACAACTATTGAAATTATATAAAGAATACTTATTGGCCAATATTTCACCAAAAAACTTACGAATTGTATCTAAACCGTTAATTTTAAGTTTATTACCTGGACTTGATGACGAGAATTCAGAGTTATTTTCAGATGTCTTGGAGTTGATGGATTTGTTGAAGAAAAAACTCAATAACGATTCTCATTTCTGGCAAAGCATGTTTTTATCAATTATCAGTAATCCGGAAAAAAGGCTTGGAGCTCTTTGCTGGTGCAATAGAAGGTTACCTGTTTTTCAATCCATTGTATCAGAAGATAATACAACAAGGTTTTCCGACGAAGCTCAGGCTTGTCTTACTCCAGATTCTGGTCTTCTTATCAGAGCGTTTGCGACATCCATCAACTCAACAACGAATTTCAATCCTGCAAGTGATATTATAGTTATCCGTGGATTCTTTGATTTACTTTTAACACATTTGCCTCTTAACAGCAAAGTTTTGCATAAAATGATTTTTAATAAGGATAAGGAAATGCTAATGATGGCGTGTTGTAGAGTAACGTTAAGGAAAGATATGAGTTTGAACAGAAGGTTATGGAACTGGCTCTTGGGCCCTGAAAATGAGCACCATAATATTGATACACCCAATGAATTATCGCGTGCTAAATACTTTCAAGAATATGGCTTGGAGTCATTAACATCTGGTCTACTTAAGATTATTGAAGGTTCGAAATACGACAGCGATCAAAAAGTCGATGCCATAAGAATTTCGTTATCTTTGATAATGGATAAGTGGGAAATATGCCATACAGTTACTGATAAGCTATTTTTGCCAATCATGGAAGCATGCTTTCAAGAGTCTAATCTTCAACAAAATAAAAATGAATCACACATAATATTGAGTTCTTCCCAGACATTTTTTGATGGTGTAGAAGCGTCTTATATTTGGAAGAACCTTATATCTATGATCCTAGATGGACATAATGAAAAACTCGATCTTATTTATTTTATTTTGAACAACTTTGACTTTAATGAGGAAGAAATGATAACAATCCATGTACCGATTGCAATTTTAGTCTTACTAAGAAGTGGCATTTATAGCTTGAAATGGCTTGACATTCTTGAACATCTTGTTAATTTAGTACCACAGCGAGCCTTTTCGTCAATTGTTGAAGATGTTGACGTAAAGAATTATTCAAAAGATGAAATTATAACATCAGTAACAGAATATTATAATTCATTAGTCAATGATGAATCTACTGACTTTCCTATTCCCTCGTCTGCATTATCCTCTTTGATAATAGATTCACTTGAAGAATTATACGTAGAAAACTTGGACAATCCAGAATGTTCGTTACGATTATGTTCCTTATTTTGTGAAATCTTATACACAATTCCTAATGATAATAAAGATATAGCTTGGTCAAATAGACCTCTTGTGGTAAAAATGCTAGAGCAGCCAGTGACGAACGAAACAACAAGTCAAGCAGACAAGCAAAAACATTTGCTTATTGCATTCAGTTTAACCAAAATGCTTAATCATATTTCCAATGGATTATCGGCCTTAGAGAAAGCTAAATTGCTCAAAATAATCTTATCCAATTTGTGGACATCGTTAGTATCACCATATCCTGCGAATTACCAAGTAGAGACTGTGAAGTGTATTTTCGATCTTGAAATAAGTTGTCCAAATTATCACATAACCGCTGGTATTTTAAAACTTCTTTTGCAATCTCCTATTAATGAACGAGTGAGAGCATTTTCTACTTTATGGGTTCATTCCAATTCGTTTAATGACTCAAACGCTGTATTGGCAAGACCATTGCAGTTACTATTAGATGACATTCACGAAGAGGATAATCAAAATTCAATGGCAGTAATTGATTTTATTGCATATGTATTTAAAAGTGGTTCAGGCAATAGGTTATTAAAATTACTTACCAGCCCACTATTAGATTTTGAATTTATGAACGTTGATAGAAAAGAATTGGATTCTGATGATGATTTAGGTCAGTTTTCATATCATTTGAATACAATTTTAAATTTAATTAGAACTAATGGAAAGCCAGTAAAAGATGCCTTCAATACCGAATTGGCTGTGATGGATAATAGTGCTAAACTAAAAATTATCAAGTCAAATAATTGGGATATATCAACTTATAAATCATTAATGTTCTATGTTATTGAGAAGTTTTTTAGTTTAAAGCTTAATAAGGATATTAGGAATGATCCAGCTACAGTGAGTAATTATTACAAGAACATAAACACTAGTCTCCAATTGCTTTCTAATCTAGTTACTGGAAATGAACCAGACTTTGCCAACAAATTTCATATGCTTATAGACACATGCTCATATTATACAAACCTTTCTGATAAGAAGCTATATGAAAGCGAATTGATAGAGAATAAATTTTTGAAGTGCATTCTACATTTCTTAAAGATAGCCCAAGATTTAAAAGTAAACTTGAACTTGCTTCATATAGAAGATGAAGGCAAAGATCCGTTACTTATTAGATTTATTATTAAGGGGATTGAAAAATCTCAGGCTTCCCTCTTATTAGAAAGTTGGATATCTCTTTTAACTAGATCATTATATTTGTTTAATGAATCTGTGTTTAGTGTCATCCTTACATTGAATGATGCTATTATTAAGAAGATTGATTCATACTTTAAGACTATCACCAACTATGACCACTTTAATCAATTATCAGATATTGAAGCTTCAATCAGTGTTCTAACTTCAGGTCTAGAGGATTTACTTTCGATCAGTCACAGTTATTTGTTGACCTCTAATATGAGAGCAAATAGCGATAAAATCAATAATAATAGTGATTCAGGATTTTTTGGAAATGTGATACAAGGAGTATTTCAATTAGAATCCCCTGCGTTCCGTACCACGGAACAAAATAAACTTTACTCCATTTTATTATCATTTCAAGATGCCTCAAAACTATCCTTCCTGATTTGGGTTTGGGCGGATAAAAGACCCCAAATAAATACAGGTGCAGTTGCCGATAAATCCTTAACATATTTAGCTCATAAGCTAAAATTCAAGACAAGAAAATTCTTAGAAACTTTGGTGGAATTAGAAAGACAAGAAGTTATCGAAACGTTGATTAAATATGACAACGGATCACCTGCAACCATCAAATTATTACATGTTCTAGATGGTGGAAGACCACAGGTTACCTTACCGCATATCTGGAACTCTATCATATCGAGATGCCATGCTTCAGTTTTGGAAGAATCTCAAGTGTCGTCCTTAACGACTAATATTTCGGCCAAAGAATTATCTAAGTTTTTGGTAGAGTACGTTGAAACTATAGATAATGATTCTATTTCTGATATCTGGAATCCAACTGTTCAATTTTTCAGGGAAGTATTGTCTTATTCGGCACAATTTAGTGAAGTTTTATCAGATTTTTTAAAGGTCATTAAAACCTTGTCAATCAAACTTAATTCATCAAAATTCGGAGAACAGAGGAAAAACAAAAAGGAATTGGCCGACTTATTCCTTAAATTGTTAACTGCATCCGTGAGTTCAAAGAATAAGGGATTCTCAATAATAGAACCAAGTCAGAACGAAGAACAAAAGACCAATGAAGATTCAGCTGGGACTGAAGCCCCTCTTGCATCGCAAGATGAGTTGTTTGATGCACTTTCTGCAATTCTTGAATATTTAGATGACATTATGCAAGATTCCGATAAGGCGTCTTCTTGTATTAATACAATTATTGCAAATTTGGTATCACCACAAATCAAGCCCAAACATATTCATGAAATACCGCTGAAAACGTTGGCGTTGATGGAATTAATTGGCAATTTTCACCCAAATAAGTCTTGGAAGTCTTTAATTTCTGATTCCTTTATGGATAATAGTTTCTTCAATGTGAGCGAAAATAGATTAAATCAATGGAAGCCGATAATTGGCAATTGGATTTCATCAGAGAGAGACAAGATTAGTGATCTAATTGTAAAGATCACACCATCAGTACTGTCTACGCCTAGTAATATTTTTGTTTGGAATGAAAATTCAGAGGTTGAAAGTAAACGATATGTCATAAGAAGAATTACTTTTTTGATAATATGCCAGCCGAATGATTACTTCTTACCTAATTTGGATGACTTATTCGGTAGGATTACGTATTCTTTGGATACATTATGCCCTGTTTCGTACAGAACTGAGATAGCGAAATTAATTCGAGTGTTAGTTCTCAAGTTTAGTGAGTTACATTTACTCCCACATTGGATCACCATAAATCACGAATTGATAAGTATTCTCGAGTTTCTCCGAGAAAAACCTGTGAAAGAATTGACGGCTTTGACGTATGAAGAGGTAAACTTTATTTTAAGTGGATGCAAGTTGTTGGACCAACTATTGTTATTAAAATATGATGAATTCAATTTAAACGAATGGCTTTTTGTTTCCACAAACGTAGATGTTGCTGATAGTGGTCCTAAAACCTCTATGTTAGCGATTATCGATAAAATTGCGACTGGGAATGACGTAGCGTTATCGAAAGAAGCTACAATTAAGATTGAACAGCCCAACGAGGAAATGAAACCCTTACTTTATGGTGTGAAGAATATCAAATCTATTTCCAGTTTGAGATCATTTTTTGACTCATTAAGTCTTATAAATTATGAAAGGACTTATAATTTATACGAAGTCAACATTAAAGCTTGTGTAGAAGATGCCATCAATGATCTACTTGCTTAAGATAATCATATATATGGTTTAATTAGAATATATAATAGAATAATCAAACTATGACTTTGCAGATTGTGTTCATAATTTTGAAGGTTATTATTTCGCGTTTGGAACATCAAATATCCAAACAACCGTAAATATATCGATGAAAACTATTGACTGATCTTGATGTATAAACGTTCTCATAGTAGCGCTATAATGTCTGCAACTTTGAAGTCATTTGATTCGAACGACGATTCAATTGCGTTTCGAAAGATAAGGAGTCCAAAATTAAGAAATTTAAATAGGCGCGATCAGAATGATCCAGGTTTTTATGGGAATGGACATTATGAGGATGATATAGAATTTGACGATACGCGTATGGATATAGATGATATGAAACCTAATAGTCCGTTTAATGACGAGAATATGTCTAATAATAGACGAAGTGGACATGACAGTTTCCTACAGCATGATTATGTGATAAGGGACACAACAACCAAGGTGCCATTGAAAGATAGTCCCCGCACAAATAAGGCATCTACTCCAGACATGCTTGATAGAATCAATAAATATCGTTCAAAAAATGGTACGCCATTGAGATTGCCACCTTTGAACTCGAGCCAATTTTCCAATAGTGATAATGAGAGCCATTCTATACTGATTGAAGACAAAGCGGAAGATAGCCTTATTAAACATAGAAAACTCATATCTGATGACAATAAGTTTTCGCCTGGACGTACACAGGGGTCATTAAAAAAGGTAGCTCGTGATACTTCAAATGGACATATCGTTGCTAGTCCTACGAAAACGATGAATAGACCAATCAATGAAGCAATTATTACTCCACCTTCAAATCTAAAAGTACGGCCCTTCATTTTTGGATCTGCTTCCAGAAAGCTGCCCTCTGCATCAGTTTCCAGAAAGGGTCTGCCGGGGAAAACCCATGTTTCTACTAGCAAACATGATGAAGATATTGAATTTGATTCCTCTGATGTTGATGGTGAAGATGGTGATGGAGCTACGCGAAGTAGACTATTATCCAGTACAACCAGATTTAATCCGTCAAATTCAAATCAGATACCAAAACCCTCTTCTGATATAAAGCAACATACTCATACAAACAATTATAACAAAGATGATAGTATTGAGCTGAGAGACGAGCAACACATATCCCAAGCAAACCCTACATTCGAAAGTAAAATTGAAGATATTCAAAATACCAGTATTAAGGAGACTAACAAGAAAGAGAAATATGGTGATATTTCCAGAGCAGAAATTTTGGAAAAGATAAATAGTACAATCAACTCGTTAATGGAAAAGGACAAATTGGCAAGTTCTCCTTCTAAGATAAACGTAGAGGATATTTTGCCTCAGAATATTGATAAAGAAATAGTGCCAGCTGAATCTTCAGATGAATCACCGGAAGAAATAATAAATGAATTGGATTCATTTTTTTCAGGAAATAAATCTAATACAGGAAATCAGGGGAGTGCAGATTTTAACCATAGATCACCTTCCAAATTTTCTGTAAGCAATAACGATCAGGGTCTAATATCGAATGGGCAACTTTCCAGGGCGACTCCAATAAGGACTCATTACTCGAGGTTGTCAGGTAAATATGCTCGACAAATAATGAATAGAAGAAAGAACGAAAATGCTACAAATAAAGCATATCCGGATATGCCTGTTTTACAAGATTCAAATAATATCGCTCCGGGCCCCGAATGGCCAACAAGTAAGTGGTTGAAGCTAAACAAGATATTACAACTGGGGAAAATAGCTAAAAAGGACATCCTTAACAGCGAAGTATTAATCCAAAAGTTAGGATGCGCTTCGAGGGGAGAATTAAAACAAAGAATAGAGTTTTTAATCCAGTTCAATGAATCGAGAAAGATTAATAGGCCAAAAAAAAGAGCCGTTAGTAATTCAAGGAAAAATAATCTTGGGCTGAAATCTTCCAAGTCCGAAAAGAGATTTCAAATTATATAGATTGTAAATTTAGTGTTAAATTAATGTATTAGTATGTATCAAAGAAAGTAATTACTTCTATAATTAAAAAACTTTAGACAAGACGTCGTTCAACTTTTCATTCGGTTTGGATTTATGCTTTAATTCATCTTCTGCATCAGCTCTTGTGCTTGCTAATTTACGTTGTTTTAAATTACGTCTGATATCAGATTCTTCTTTATTTGAATTATCGGCACCCAGCTCTGCTTGTCTTGCCTTACGTTTATTTTGCATATTGTTAATCATTTTAGATTTTTCCACATTGTTAATGAAGCTCTTATTCAACTTCTGTTGTTGAGATAATTCCATTGATAACTTGGCTTGTCTGATTTCATTCTCCTTAGCTATTTGTTGAGTTAAATCAAACCACTTAAATGCAGAAAGATACTTTATATTTATTATATCATCATAGTAATATGAGTTTTTCTTACCACCAAGCTTGTTACCGTTCAATGTTCCAGCGCATAACTTTGCGTCTTTCTTATTGATAAATTCGACCCACCCAGCAGTATAGTTCTTCTTTTTATTCCCTCCATATTTCACTCTCTTCGCGTACGTACTATTATCTTCTGGCTTCAAAAATAAACGATCGATTTTACCAAACCTTGACAAAACAGACCGTAATTTGGCGGGCTTCATATATGGAGGGATTTTTGACAAGTAGCACACCCCTGTTTTCTTGATCTTCTTCTGTTCCTTAGCTAATTGTTCTGGAGTTAGTTTCTTCAAATTTATATTCTTAGCCAATTTGCTATTTTCAATCGTTTCTTCGTCTATAATGTCTGCATTCATGAATAAATCGTCATCTTCTTCATTGAGATCTTCTTCGTCTTCACTTTCTTCATTTTTAAAATTATCTATATGACTCGCCTTCTTCAGGATATTGAATACCTTTCCATCTTCATCGTCCTCAAAATCGTCCTCAAAATCGCTCTCATCTTGGATCAGCCGACTCTTGGAATTTGTGATTTTCGAATTTTCAGAGTCATTTAAATCATCTCCAGAATTAGAATCCAGATCGTTTATGCCTAGGGTTGAACTGATTATGTCTTTGTTTGTCTTTTCCTTATTAGAACTCATAACTGTTGTATATATTAGCTTCTATACGCTAGTCTAACGTACAACTCGAGATGAGCTTATAAAAAATTATGAGTGTGCGTGTACAAACCAATTAGTCTCTGGGCCAAAAGCTTCTATGCTGTAGAGAGATAGTGAATATAGACAAGTATAAAGAAGACGGGCTAGGACGAAACATGGCCGGAGATCGAATCAGGAACCAGAATTAGAAGCTGATTGGAGAGAATTCCCCTTCCTAAGGGATTCTGGTGTATGAAATAGTCTAACTAGCACAGATCTTAGCTACAATTGCCCACGTAAAGGCTACTAAAGAATATTCTGCAATACCAATTTACTAATTGATATTATGGATAACTCTTCAATTACATACAAACCATATAGTTAGCAAAAACGTAAATTTATTAATAAATCAAGCTATAAATATATAGAATAAGCATACTAGTACTTAGTTCATCTATTTCTTGTTGACATCATCAGCGGCCTTCTTGGCACCTTCAGCACCACCACTGACAACACCAGAGATATATTCAGCAGCATTGGCAGCTTGTTCCTTAGCAGATTCAACGTATTCACCAACTGTGTCAGCTAAAGTGGCTTCGTCCTTGTTAACAGCTTCCTTAGCATCTTCGTGACCAGATTGAACCTTGTCAGAGATAGTTTGACCAAATGACTTTTGGTCGTCTGGAGTGTTCTTACCAGCAAATTCGTCAACCTTGTCGGTGACGGTTTCTTTGGTCTTTTCCAAAGTGCTCTTTTCGTTATCTGGAGTAACCTTTTCAGAAACCTTATCGGAAACGTTCTTTCTACCTAAGTCAGACATTATATTATTATTATTATTGTTGTATTAGTGGTTTTCTATTAATTAAGCACTTAATGTTAATAATTCAAAAAATAGAAATGGTTTGATTTTTCAAAATACTACCCCATATTTATAAACCTAAATTCGTCGTCGAATACTTATGTCCAACGATCATTTATTGCTATCGAATATTCCAGATGCATTGGTCTTCCACCATTTTACGACACCCGTCGCGGCGTCCCTCACCTTATCACAATAAAATTCCCTAATTTGGCCGGTTTCCATATGAACTTGATCATGTTTCTTTTGGCACACGGGTGCTCTTAGATTGCTATGAGGTTGCGGCACGGCCACAACCCACTCTATTAAGGGCCAATTTTTGTTTTGATTTTACAAATACGTCATACTACAACACGAGATCCCGGAATATTGTTTTATTTCTGATCTACAAAGCTTCCATCTGTTTCTCCGAGGAGGTATTGCAATGCCACCTTAGATACCAGGTCATACTACAGAAAGACGTTCCGGTGGGGAAGACCATTTTATTTTTTTCATTTGATCATGAGAACACCCACGTGATTTATGACGAGATGATATGAAATTTTTTTGTTAGACATATCTATGTAAATATACAAAGGAGTATATGGGCTACAAATATGGTTAAAAAGAAGAGTGTCAGTCAAAGTTTGGATCAAAAGATATATGACCTTATCCATTCGTTACTTGAAGAAGAAACAGCCAAAAACAAGAAGAAATGCGGTGAAGATGAGAGCGATCCGTTCGAGTACATAGCGCTAGCCCGAGACTTGAGAACGGGACAAATACTTGAATACGTGCAATTGAAGGATTTTCAGATGAGAAGAATGAAGCGGGTGTCGTTGGAGAAGTCTATTGATGCGGTTTTGCAAGAGGTGAGGAACGACGAGGCCGATGAGTTAGCGGATATAATCAAGCAGAAGGATGCGAAAGCATTGGCAGAAGCTGCGAACGCTGATAGCGACTTTGAGAACGTAGATGAAGCGAACATGATGGAGGTGAAGGATACCAATTCTTTTAACAAATCTGTAGTATCTTTATGGCAAACGCAGTCCGAAGAGGCCACCTCGGAGCCACAGACGGCCGACAAGCCTGGCGAAGACACCGACGAGAAGAAGCTGAAAAAACGAACAAAGGATTCATCGAAACAGTCTTTGAAGAGACAAAAGAGTAAGATCGATCACACGCCACCCACCTCGAAGTTGTCGTCTTTGGGAGGGCTCGAAAACATCACCACCCAATTAATGGAGTTAATAGGATTACCGATTTTACATCCCGAAATATATTTATCTACGGGTGTAGAAGCACCTCGTGGTGTTTTACTATACGGTCCACCCGGATGTGGTAAGACTACAATTGCAAATGCGTTGGCGGGAGAATTACAGGTACCGTTTTTGAACATATCTGCACCTTCTGTGGTTTCGGGTATGTCTGGTGAGTCGGAAAAGAAACTTCGTGAGATATTTGATGAAGCCAAAACATTGGCACCTTGTATTATATTCATGGATGAAATAGATGCTATAACTCCAAAAAGAGATGGTGGTGCACAAAGAGAAATGGAAAGAAGAATTGTAGCCCAATTATTAACTTTAATGGATGAATTGACATTGGACAAAACTGATGGTAAGCCTGTTGTTGTTATAGGTGCTACAAATAGGCCCGATTCTTTAGATGCTGCATTGAGAAGGGCAGGTAGATTTGATAGAGAAATATGTTTGAATGTTCCAAACGAGGATCAGAGATGCTCCATTTTATCTACAATGACAAAGAACTTGAAGTTACAAGAAGGCGAACACTTCAATTTCAGAGAATTGGCTAAGATGACGCCAGGTTACGTGGGAGCTGATTTAAAAAGTTTGGTTACCGCAGCTGGTATCACTGCTATAAAAAGAATCTTTGAAAGTTTAAGTGAACAAGAAGAGGAATTGCTACTACAAGAAGTTGGCTCGATTGATATAGATCCTATGGATGTTGATAATAATAATAATAATACTTATAATGAAGCAAACGACAACATTGAGAATGGTACATTGAGTCCTAATAATGCTTTCGTGGCTAAATTCGAAAATAAATCAGATCTAGAAAAATTATCTACTATCCAAAGGTTCTTAGTAAAGCATCCAAACCCTTTGAGTCCCGAGCAATTGGCTCCATTATGTATAAACTATTCTGATTTTTTGAACGCTATTCCAACAATTCAGCCGACTGCTAAAAGAGAAGGTTTTGCTACTGTCCCCGATGTCACCTGGCAAAACGTTGGTGCTTTGGCTCATATTAGAATGGAATTACATATGTGCATTGTGCAACCAATTAAAAAGCCAGAATTGTATTTGAAAGTTGGTATAACTGCACCATCTGGTGTATTATTATGGGGTCCACCAGGTTGTGGTAAAACATTATTGGCAAAGGCTGTGGCTAATGAATCCCGTGCAAATTTTATTTCTATAAAAGGACCTGAATTATTAAATAAATATGTCGGTGAATCTGAAAGAGCTGTGAGACAGGTTTTCCAAAGAGCTAAAGCATCTGTGCCTTGTATCATTTTCTTTGATGAATTGGATGCATTGGTTCCTAAGAGAGATACCTCATTGTCTGAATCTAGTTCCCGTGTTGTCAATACTTTGTTAACTGAATTGGACGGTTTAAACGATAGAAAGGGTGTTTTTGTGATCGGTGCTACAAACAGGCCGGATATGATCGACCCTGCTATGTTAAGACCAGGAAGATTGGATAAGACATTATATATTGAATTGCCCACGAGCGACGAAAGATTTGAAATTTTGAAGACATTGGTGAATGCAAACAATACCCCTTTAGACAAAAACGTTGATTTAAGAATAATTGCAAACGATGAAAAATGTAGGAATTTCTCCGGTGCAGATTTGTCATCTTTGGTAAGAGAAGCAGGTGTGTTAGCTTTGAAAAAGAAATTCTTCAAGGGTCAACAGATAAAAGATTTAGACTCTTCAGGATTCTACGAATCTGCAGAAGGTAATGATGATGACGATATTGTAGTAACTAACGAAGACTTTAAGAGAGCGTTATCTAGTATTAATCCGAGTGTGAGTGATAAAGATAGATTGAAGTATGAAAGACTAAATAGGAGAATGGGGTGGAACGTAATAAGTGATACCACAGATGGATCTGAAACAAATAAGGAGAATGGTACGTCAGATGTCGCTTAATTGTATAATAATATTATAACTATACGTATAGGTACAGATTATTTATAGAATGAATGCCTAATTGAATAATATGGTAATATGGATGTTCCAGAAGTAAAATGCGAAACCTTGTACTATTTAGCCGGTTGCATATTATGAAATAATTTTGTAACAATGTATGTCACACATTAAAAGATTGACCTGATATAAAAGGTGGACATATGGCAAGGATGTCAAGAAAGTGCCTAACTACTACTTATGATCATGAATTTTATTACATTCATTTCAATTATAGCATTTTTAAAAATATCATTTTCGCATCCTACCAGACAACTTGAAACATATTATGTGGGGGAACAAGATTTGTTTAACCCAATAGTTAAAAGAGATTCAACAAGTAATATTGATGGTACTATTTCGTTATCTCTAAATAAAGTACAAATAGGTGTCTATGTGACCACCATAACAGTTGGCACACCCCCGCAATCGGTATTAGTTGCATTTGACACAGGTACATCAGATACATGGGTAAGGTTATTCAATTCGAGCGATTGCAGGAATTCAGAAGAACCATGCTATATAACGGAGAAGATATTCTTTGATGCCCCTAAATCTACCTCTTTTCAATCTTTAGATAGTGGGTTTAGTATGATATACGGCGCTGGTGAGATCAATGGAACTTGGGCTAAAGATACTTTCCAAATTGGCGGTGTCGGCATTGATTCGCTACAATTTGGCGCTGGTGATGAATCCAGAGATTTGCCTATGATATATGGGCTTGTCGGCCTAGGGTTAAAGAAATTTGAAAGTACTTATACTTTTGAATATGGTATCACGTTTAAAGTCAAGAATACTTACTATAATACTGAGAAAAGACATGTTTATGATAATTTACCTGCAAGACTCAAGAAAGATGGAACTATCAAGAAAAATTGCTACTCGGTGTATTACCCCGATAGTGGCAAAAGTAACTGTGGAATCGTATTTGGTGGTGTAGACACCGCAAAATACGATTCGCTCATCACAGTTCCCATTATTCAGAAAGCTGATGGTGACTGGTCCGACTATGATGAAGCTTCCATGCTAGCAGTTGATTTGAGTCAAATACATGTGACACACGGTAATGACAAGGCACCTATCCTTGGTAAAAATTATCCAACATTAATCGACACTCTTACATACTTGACAGTGGCTCCTGCCTCAGTGGTTGAAAATTTGGCCACATTACTAGGCGGTAAGTATTTTGCAGACATATATGGAATAGTTTACACTTGCAACAATGATATTAAATTAGGGTTCGATTTTAGTGGAAATACTTTATTTGCGCCTGCTGTCAAACTCTCTGATAAATCCGGAATTTCTTGTATCTTCCCAATCACCACAAACGAAGATGATTATAT
Organism: Debaryomyces tyrocola; assembly: GCA_900006135.1. Taxonomy (NCBI): domain Eukaryota; kingdom Fungi; phylum Ascomycota; class Pichiomycetes; order Serinales; family Debaryomycetaceae; genus Debaryomyces; species Debaryomyces tyrocola. The sequence continues at coordinate 55,346 of LN874554.1, forward strand.
GATCTTAGGAGGAAAGTTTCTAACTCAGTTTTATACTTTTTTTGATCTTGATGATCTCCAGATTTCTATTGGGAATTACAAAGAATCTAAGGAAAAGAAAGTTCAAGTCATTGATATAAACGAGAAAGCACCGAAGGCTAAGAAAGTAAAAAATTACTCTAGTACATTTGACTATTCTAGTTCTGATAAACTTTCAATAAATTACACAAGTGCCATTTATAAAAAAGGAGGTCACGGAAGCTCATCCTTCTTCAATGATATCTGGAACTCAACCATGTATTCCTTGAGTCAAACATGGGCATATTTGAGAAGTTGGTTTAATAACAAATTTTCGTAAATTTATCCATAATTTAATATTTATGCAATTGTCTTTATTATTGTTTGCAAATTTGAATTACGTTCTTGCACATCTATATCTGTTCATATTATTAGAACCAGCATTAAACAAACATTAAATATTAAGTAGACCTATTAGTCAAAATCATTAATTCATTAAATCATCAATTCAGTAAATCAATAATATTAATTGCTGCAAAATTTAGTCGCGTAGTATTAGTGCTACATTTGGGAGATTTCTACTACTACTAGAGAATAAATTATTAACGTAGTCCTTGTAATACCAAGAATTGGCTAATAAAGACAAGGCCGGGTATATAATAATGAACCGTTATTACTCTAGTTTTCTATATCTGAGAATTATTATACTTCATTGTGTTCTGTGAAGAATGAGACAATCCTTCAGCTAAATACAAACAGATGGCTAAAGAGTCCAGATCTTTCAACCCCTGGATATATAATAGCTATACTTAAACATTTCCCTATGCTAATTGTCCCTTTCTTTTTATATTGATTGTCTGGCTTTCGATTAAATGTTCACTTTAGCTATTAAATAGTAAATTGAATATGCGTCAACGACATGAAAGTCTGAATAGACTTGAACTTGGGCGGATGATACTCAGATTAAACACATAACCGCAAAATAATGACTCCTCTAATTTTCGATTGTCTTGTCAAGAAATTTTTTAATATAATATAAAAAGATATTTTACGAAGAATGTTTTGCAACATTTTTTATTTCTCAAACCTCAAAGTTGTTTTCTTCTACATCAAACTTGTGAATTTTCTTTATCAAAGACCATGGCGAAATATACCCAAGCTGAAGAGCTCGAATTCAAGCTTCCTATTGAAGAAACTTCTGCAGACCTTAATTATGCAAAATACTTGGATGATCCAAACAACAACGGTGAATTTGATGAATTGTTTTTACGCAATGATGTATCACACAAACGACTGGGAAACATTCAAAGTATTACAAACATGAACCTAGGGATTTTTGGACACGATGAAGGGCTTAGCTTGTTGAACGCGTTAGATGTTAATACTGATATAACAACCGCTGCGGTGCTTCGAGTTCATCTATTACGGATTTTAATGACGATTTGGTTATTTTTCCATCTTGGACTTATACATTGGTTAGAATGCTTTGGGAATATATGTGAGTTGGTTCACCAGTTCTTATTTATGTTATGTTCCGAAGCAAAAGTACAAGCCAAAAAGCAGAAATTTTCAATTAGAGGTATCGATTATGTTGTTGAGGCTGCCAATTACCGCTATTTTATTATCGAACGATTCCCACTTGTGTTGTGCCAGTTTTTATGTAGAAATCTAATTTGCTATAGTCCATCTGGGCTTAAAGAATTTCAAGAATCATTTCCCCTGGTTGACAAACTGTTGTTTCCGCAGAGTACATGTCTATTATTGAAAATCAATGATAATTTACTTGCACCTCCACCCGATATTCCTCAGCCGTATTTGGATAATGAAAAGGAAGTTAAAGTCCCCAGTAAAAGAGAATATCAGCAAGTATTATCCTTGAGAAACGAATATTTTACGCAACAAAGAACTCATCTTGCAGCCGAGAAGGTTAGAATGTTGAGTGAGATTGGACGGTTTGTTACCTGGAATTGTTTACTTTCTTCTATTAAATTTGTCGATATATATGAGAGATATGGGTGTATATGGGATGGAAATGTGCTTACAGTTGAAGAGAAATTAGAAACGTTGGGGGCCTCTATATTGAATGAATTATGTTCATTCACTAATACATGTTCGAAGGATGAACTGAACTATTTGAAGAACATAATTCCCGAAATTACATTATTTGATATTGCAACTGGGACAAAATATATTGTTCACGGAAATGTTACTGAGGATTTTGGATACGAATTGGAATTTCCCGACAGCTTGGATAGTTCTACTTCCAACAAGAGAGTGTTGATGGTTTACTTAAGCGACGGACGACTGAGAAAGGAATTGATGTTGAATTACGCTCTTCAAACCATAAGCAAAACAAGCTTAGATATAAGCCCTCGCAATTTACTTCCTTCTACTCCGGATTTATTAATTGTTACAGGGAAAACTTACGAAAACCCTCTTCAGACATACGGTTTTGCGTGTGCAGATGAGAGCGGGTCAAGACTGATATCGCCATTAATTTATTCAAGACAAGGCAGATTTGGATTCAGCCAGTTTTCTAGGTCAATTTTTAGCTATATTTCGAATAATTCGACATCTGTCTTAAGTACGGAAAAAACTGAATCTGCAACAGGTATTGAAAATGGCCCAGATGCTGACAGCCTTGCAACTACAAATAAAAGTATCTCGAGCTATGTAAGTCTTCAATCAAGCCAATATTTAACGAACCTTTTTAGACGAGTTAAAAGATTAACCACATTTGGTACTACTTCGTATAAAGAAGTCGCGTTAGAAGACTAGATATGTTTGTAACAAAATAGTCTATTATTGAGTAAATTTATTTTGTGTTGTTAATTTCGATACTCCGATATCCACACGATAATAAAATAATCTCTAATAAATGATCAAGTGTAAAATATTAGACCTAATATCTGAATTGAACACTATAAAGTATTAATATTTGTCTATAAACCGCATAAATTTCAAAATCTTACAATAACATCTATATATTATTGCTCAGAAAGTTTCAATAAAAGGCAAAAAATAATTAATTAGTGAATCTTCCCTTGCCGTTTGACAGTTAAAACCAAGCTTAGAAACTAATAATGATTAAAAATGGTATTAATATTTTTCATTTAAATAGCCCAAGACTATATTTGAATTGCCACCGGTCAATATCTACATATGTTATGCTTAGCAAAATACCTTTAATGCACAAGGAGATTTATGTCCGTCGCCGTGTCCCAAGTGATAGCAATCGATTGAATAAACAATCAATTAGAAACAAACTGACAAACGATGGGAGTGCAAATAATAAACCAGGAAGCGATAAGACTACAACATCAACAAATAGCATTTCAAAACAGTCAGAATCAAAGCAATCTAAACCAAGCAAATCTGCAAAACAAGCTTCAGATCAAGCTCCGGAACAATCTAAATGGTTAGAATCTCAAATAATATTACCAGAAGAGAAAAATATAGATGAGGATGTGCCAAATTCATCTAAGAATATAGAAGAGGAAAGGCCAGCAGATCCTAGTGTACCCAAGCCAAATGTATCCAATATCAAGAATCAGTTAGATCAAAACGAACCTATAGAAGAAGTGGAGGATATTGATGAATTCAATAAGGATGACTTTCTCACTACTATTTTTGAAAACATGGAGCCATATATGGATACGTATGAAGTTTATACACAGCTTGTTAAGGCAGGGTTCAAACCAGATCAAGCAGATGAGATAATAAATTTATTGATAGTACAATTAAACTCGAAGCTTTCGAAGTTGTCTACTAAATACTCACAACTATATGAGTTAGAGAATGAGAGATATCTCTTCGAAAGTGCGCAGCAAGAGCTTAGAGTTGATATTACCAGATCGAGAGAATTGCATATTAATGAATTAATCAACTTAATTAATATTTTGGAAAGAGACTTTAATATAATATCAGATGAATTGAACAACGAATTTATTCAAATGAAGAATGACACTCAAGTGGCGATGAATGATCAGAATTCTGAAAATACATTACATGCTAAAAAAATACGATTGAGAATTCAGGAGACTAACCATAAGATAACAACAGAATTGAATTCCGCAATGAGATCAGAAATAGAGAGTTTGAGGTGGCATATATCCAGGTGGGGTTTAATGGCTATTTTGGTATCAGTATTTTCTGGATGTACCGTGTTTTACATCAATAAAGTCAAGACAATGAAACGATTACAGAATACCAATGAATTTGTTCCTTTAGTTATATATGAGCCGAGCGAATACGACGAGGACGATTATCATACTGATTTAGATGAGAGTTTAATTAGTTAGTGTTTACGTATATATGTACAATATTAACCTGTATCTTATTGTTAGTCAGCTGATTGGATTTCATCTCGAATTAAAAGTACTTAAATGGTAGCAATGTGAACCGCTAATTTATCTTCTACTAGAATTGCCAAACAATAGCAGCATAAACTAGAAGAGAGCCACACCAATATGTCATCCTCTTCAGACAAAGTAGACCCATGCAAACCGGAAGCTTGTGCTATCCAGGATTGCTTACAACAGAATAACTATAATGAATCAAAATGTTCTAAGATAATCGACAACCTATACTTATGCTGCAAGAAATATTACGAGAAGAATGGTAGCGATAAGCAAACAACATGCTGTCCTAAATTCAATCTCTTGCAATTAAAGCTTAAACAGAGGGAATTGGGCAAAATTGATGCTGAGATGGTCGACCTGCGTAAGGGATAAAACAGAGCAACAATTTACATATTTTCCACGCAAGCTTTTCTTTGTACGTAGTGTTCCACTACAAAAGCTCTCTCTGCTTGTGGTTACTCAAGTTAATTAGTAATACTATACTTGAGTAATAACTCGGTTGCATTCGACTATTATTCTTTACATAGCAATTCATAATGCTCATATAACTACAATTCAATATAAAACTAGATAGATGTACGTTTAGAACCGCGTAGTCAAACTATTCTCCAGAAAATGACACGACAGAACAAGGTTGGTAAAAACGATTATTCTAAGGCTTACCCGAGCACGAAAAAATCACAGAGTGATTATAGATTATATGTAGAAGAAATTCATATAAACCGTGACTCTAATGGGCGCCTAGTAAAAGACATTGTATAAAGAAGAAAAGGAGAAAATTTGATAAAAGTTACAGACGGAAAATTCTCTTAAATGGTGGTTCAGATGAGATCACCAAAAGCGGGTAACCCCGATACATTATTCTACTGGAATTCTGGACTTATACCTATATTTTATTACGGGCAACTATGTATGCAACTGTCTATTCCTTAGAATTACCTTCTATTTTCTTTTTATCGTAATCATGAGCATCTGGCAAATATAATTTCAAGGCTAGAAGGTGTTAGTAAGAAATGCTGTATTGGAGTATTGAATAGGTGAATACATACGAGATTTATCGTCTAGCCACAAAGATTGGCCACTAACGTTCTTTATTGAATTATCAGCCCGAACGCTTTTCTCAAACTCTTTGATGGCGGTCTCTATATCGACTGGATCTGCGCCCAAATCTACCAATTGTTTTCTTAAAAAGGCAATGTGTAAGCCCATTTTGAAATTTCTCTTATCTTGGTCTTTCCTTTCCTGTAAGATCTGGAGATCTCTTTTCTTCCGAGCATTTAGAAAATTAGCCTGCTGAGCTTGTAGGGTTTTAAGGTTGATGGCGGTCGTTTCGATATTAAGCTTTTCTAGCTTGATTCTATTGGTATAGTTATCTATGGCAAAATACGCCAATGCACACATTGCTAAGAAGGAAGTGAAATCTTTTAAAGACTTGTGGTTTCTGGCCGCAGTATCGTGAAACGATGGCGGGATATTGCCATTAGGTGGTGGATTTGCTGGATTTATTGGTTGTGATGGTGATATGGTTTCATTGTAGGTTGGAGGTATATAGTTTGGATTGCCAAAATTCAGTGGAGGGGTACCACCATTTACGTAGAATCGACGAAGAGTTAATCCCCGACAACAGTGCTTGTTTACGACTCTAGAAAGCATGAAGACTCAAGTAATTGACGTTTAGTGTAGAAAAGCTTCTGCACGTATTCTATTTGACCAATAGTGGTGGTGTACATGAAAAAAATCTTACACAAAAGCGCCGAAAGGACTTCTAATCCTAGACTACAATGTAACTAGTGATACTTAAACGTAAAATATATTAAGCATTACTTAAAGAGTAATGAAAAAAATGATGATACAGGGAATGATAGCAAGTTAACAGAAAATTACGCATGAAATCATAAAGTTTAATGTCTTCTTGATTCAGCAATGACCTTGTTCATTTCTTCGATCTTTCTACCGGCTCTCTTGTGGGTACCTAATCTCTTCTTAGCCAACTTCTTAGCTCTCTTTTCACCAGCATTTCTGATCAATTCGATCAATCTTCTTTCGTATGGAGCTAATCCGGAAACTTCCTTGACGATGTTTCTAACGAATTCAGTTCTCTTGGATAAAGCACCCTTTCTGTAAGAGACCTTTGGAGCAACTTCCTTGGCGACAACCTTGTGTCCCTTGTTTAATCCAACAGCAATACCTGTAAATTGTTAGTACTTTATCTTTTTTTCCCCTGGTGTCGGTCTTGTCGTCATGGTCCGTATTATCATTCTCTCATCTATTCAACTCATCTCGTCTCCAAAATCTCATATATCAATCTCCTTCATTTGCAAATGATCCCATATCCTCTGTATTCCCATGACACTCGATTTCATCCCTCTTTATGATTTATGTCAAATTCGTCATCGAAATATTTCACTTCACTGCTTGTCCATAATTTGATCACAATATTCTTAAAATACATCCGGCTCATGTCTTCTTGTTTCAACACCACTAATACTTAAGGCTTATTACATACCTGATCTAGCCATTTTATCTAATTATTTATTGACTTGTAAAAGATTAATCCTAAGTTAAAATTTTTTATAAAAAGGTCTATTGAAAATTACACTGAGAGGGTGAAATTTTTTCGTCGGTGGTCTCGTGCTAAGGGCGCAAAACCGGTCAAAATGGATGATTACATCAGCCTGGGCCAATATCACACAAAATTGTGATTTTAGTGCGAATCTACGGCTGAGACTATATACACTCATAAAGGGACACCGCTACAACCAGTGGTATACAGAAGAATATCATGTGACTACGTGACTGCTATTTCAGGAAAGTGGTTACATGGGTGTAAGGATGTTTACTATATTATGGATGTTTGGGTGTTTGGAATGGGTGCTAAAAAACTACTAGAGATATGTAAGACTAAGTATGTACATGAGGGAGAGATAAACCATGCATTGACACAAGATAATGAGAAACCAGACTAAATAGATGCATGGTAACGATACTAAGAGAAGGGGATATGTAAGAATGATAAGTAGGAGAATCGAAATACGAATTTACAGACACCAACAAAATGTAGACTGAAGACACCATGATGAATGGATTGTACCAGACTATTTTTGTAGCTTACTTAATGATATACAAGATTGTATTAATGACTATATACATATTATTCTACCTACGCCGAAACGTTTGAAAAATCAAAGTTGTAATGGTGCAACTTATCCACGATCTCCTCGGTGGTCAAGTACGTGTGGTTCAGGAGGAATTGCTTCCAGGTGATTGGGGTCCATGTGTCCTTGCTGGCAAACTGCCATAACTCTTCAAGCAACTTATTCCTACCGACGGTGATCTGCATGCCATCTCTGTGGACGTAGTACACTTGCTGCACATCGCCATCCTTCTCCACCTTGGGCAACTTGTTAAATTCCTGTTTCTTCATGATATCGTACTTCAAGTTCCACCCCTTCAATCCCATGGTCTTCACCCGGGCTGGCTTGTCCTTGAGCAAGTAATTGTCTAATCCTCCTTCACGCGTGATGGTTCTCAAGACGGTGGTCGACACCCTGGTGGCAATCGTCTTGTTCAATGTCTCGGACCACAACTTGGCCTTTACGATATTAGGCTTGTGTGCCCTCAAGCTCTTATTCTTAGACTCAGAACACGTTTTCGATCTCTTTCTCTGTAATCCTCCGTATAATCCTCTGTTCTGACGTTTAAAGAACATTGCTTCGTAATGATAATTAGGATATTGCTTTCTGAATAAAGGAATCCTCAACCCCTCGGCCGAATCACCTGCTTGGTACTTGGTGTCGTCAACTGGTTTGGCATATTTGGTGATCTTGTAATATTTTTCCATCGTTGGCATCGTCTGGTGCATGCTTCTTATATGGCTCATGGCTCCTCCGGCCGCCATTATCGCACTAGGAACACTGCGTTGCACTGAGGACAACCCCCTAAACAACCCTGTGCTTAATCGGTTCATCATTGTTCGTTTGTATCCCGTTAATATTCCCCAGGCATGAATCGACCATAAGTCTCAATGGTCTTTTTGGCCTGAAAAATTATATCGGCACAACCTTTCCGCACACGTACGTGTGTGCTTGTGCCGAAATCAACCTAACCTGTAAATATTTCCAATATGTAAAATGAAATCGGCCCCGGCTTTCCCCGGACACCTTATCTCGCAAATCGGTTTTTCCGCGTACCGAATCGTTTAATCTTAAATCTGCCATCTCTATTATGGGCCATCCCGTGCGGCCTTGCTCGTCCCGTCGCTAAGTCTGCAATCGAGAATATATCGTAATTGATACAGGGGTATATGCTGGTGTATATATAATTGGTCCTGTGGTTGTTGAAATTACAAATAAAATAGCGACGAGACCAAAAAAGAAACGGTGACCATATCTAGTGTGTTCTACCAATAGAGTCCGATTTTTAATAAGCAATAGTTGCAATAGTAACAATTTTTTGTATATAGTTCAGACGTACCCAGAAGGCTTTGTAGAGTATACAATCACTATAGGGCAGATTTTACGTAGGATAGATCGTGTTTGTTCGTATATAATTGGCGATTTTGTTTGTAGTAACAAGAAACGGACTTTGCCGTGTACTGGTCAAGAATCTTATCTAAATTTTTTTCGCTGATGAGGTTGATAATACGTTAACAAGAAAACTATCAAATCATAAGTTAACATAGACGCAAAACGTTGGTGAATATCTAGTAATAGACAATTCTTATTCGTATGTTAGAATCAGGATTCGAGAAAGGAAGCAAATTGAGATTGGGTGTCCAGGGATGGAGATGCACACACTTGCGAATCGCCCCTTGAGCACAACAACATTACATGGAAAACGGGATTTACTAACAAATTGATGCAGAGGAGGAATAAGAGACTTAATATCAGAGATAAAACCAGCACTGATAGTTGAGTACTATTTGACGTTATATTTGGAACTCGAAAGGACGCATAAAGGCTACTTATAGAGATACCTACATTCCTTAATATTACACTACAACACTTCACGTAGGAACCAAGGACAAGTTTTATCGCGATTCGAAGTGTTTAAATACTGGGACCACAGACCACGACTTTCATTTGATATTATATCCGAGTATTATATATATTGCTGCCCACAATCTAGATTCAACTAAATGGCAGATTTTGCGAAATCCATATTTGGGTTCAGCGGTTTCCATAAGAAAGACAATCAGACAAATTGTCTGTCGAATGAAGCATCCAAGGAAAACCAACGCCCATACCAACAGCTTCCATCGCAATACCCGGAGCAAGCACAACCCTTAAGTCAGCATACGACGGGCCAGTCACAATTTTCTGATATGGCCAGTCATCACCCTAGCGATTCGATTACGTCGGCCAATAAAAAGTTTTTGCCCAAGGGTTTAGCTGCCGTCACACCCACGACTGCTATTTCAAACCAATCGATGGCGTACGGCACAACCACAAAAAACGACAATAATACTACAAGTGAAACATTTTTGAACCAAACATTCAAGAATGGGAATAACAATTCCAATTCTAACGTAAACCAAGACACTTATATGGTATCTCAATCAGCTAATAGGGACAACCATCAACAACAATCGCAGCATGCTTCTACTGCTGCTAGTATGAACGATGATATCAGTATCGACTCTGAACAATATTCTAAGCAACCCGTCATTATCACTACCGATGAGACAGGTCAAAATCAACAACCTCAATCTAAAAGCGGTAGTCAACCTAAGGGCAGATTGAAGGTTTCAATTATTGAAGCCAAGGATTTATTAATAAACTCAAATAATTCACAACCCTATGTTGTATGTACTTTCGAAAGTTCTGAATTTGTTACAAATGCACCTGGATCATTTGGTAAATCTTCGGGTAATCCCTCAAATCAAAACAAAATCCAACAATTAGGGGGTGTTCCAATGGTGAAGTTTTCAGACAAAAACGAAAAAAATAGACCTGCATTATATCAAAGACAATCATCAACTCAGCATCTCAATTTAAAGAATTTTAAAATTGGCTCTACAAATCCAATTTGGAATCACGAAGCAATATTTGATGTAGTCGGATCAAAATCGGAATTGGATATTTCTGTGTATGACGCAGCGAGTGATGATTCGTTCTTAGGGCATGTTAGGATCTTTCCTTCTACCAACAGTTCGACGTCTAATAAGCAAAATAATGCAGAATGGTTAGAATTGAAAACAAGAATTGTTGGTGAAAGAGTCTCGGGTTCAATCAGAGTTAACTGGGAGTATAGCTCTTTGGGAAAGAAACCTTATGGGCCAGATGATTTTGAAGTTTTGAGGTTATTAGGTAAGGGGACTTTTGGTCAAGTTTACCAAGTCAGAAAGAATGATACGGACAGAATTTATGCCATGAAAGTTTTGTCTAAGAAAGTTATTGTTAAAAAGAAGGAAATTGCACATACTATTGGAGAAAGAAATATATTAGTTAGAACGTCGACGGCAGCCTCTCCATTTGTCGTTGGATTAAAATTTTCGTTCCAGACGCCTGCCGATTTATACTTGGTTACTGATTATATGTCTGGTGGGGAATTGTTTTGGCACTTACAGAAAGAGGGAAGGTTCGCCGAAGATAGGGCTAAGTTTTATATTGCCGAATTGGTTTTGGCTTTGGAACATTTACATGATAATGATATTGTATATCGTGACTTGAAACCAGAGAATATTTTACTAGATGCTAATGGTCACATCGCGTTATGTGATTTTGGATTATCAAAGGCCAATTTAAATAACGATGGTACCACCAATACTTTCTGTGGCACAACGGAATATTTAGCCCCAGAAGTTTTACTCGATGAATCTGGATATACGAAGATGGTTGATTTCTGGTCTTTAGGCGTTTTGATTTTTGAAATGTGTTGCGGTTGGTCGCCATTTTATGCTGAGAATACTCAGCAAATGTACAAAAATATTGCATTTGGTAAAGTGAGATTTCCTAAAGAAGTATTGAGTATTGAGGGTCGTTCTTTTGTCAAGGGACTATTAAACAGGAACCCCAAACATAGATTAGGATCCGCTAACGATGCAAGAGAATTGAGGGCTCATCAATTCTTTCAGGATATTGACTGGACATTATTGAAAGCGAAGAGCATTCCTCCACCCTTTAAACCACATTTAACGTCAGAAACCGATACATCCAATTTTGATCCTGAATTCACTTCAGAGTCGACCTCAGTATTGAAGAAACAATTGGAATTAGCTTCCACTCCTCTATCACCTGGAATCCAAGCAAATTTTAAAGGATTCACCTATGTCGACGATTCTACCATGGAAGACCATTTTGGAAAGTCACATAGGATGAATGCTTTCAAGGGTCCTGGATCCTTTATCCCCGGCAATCCTGATTTACCCCCCGACGAGGACGCCATAGACGACGATCAATTTGATGAAAACGAAGAAATGGAAATTGATGAAGACCATCATATGGATGATGAAGAATTTGTCAATGGAAGGTTTGATTTATGAACAACTAATATTCTGTTGTACTCTATTTATTTATTTTTCGTACCATTACGTTCATGTATTATTTTGTCATTATTATCAACGTTGGCCGTATTCTATTTTTTTTTATTCCTTTATTTGAGTGTTTTATGTAAAGGTCATTATTTTTATCTACTTATTCAATTCCTAATGGGTCTATTTATATACGTATAATATATATATAATCTAATATATATCTTAATAAATCATCTAAGCTCTTGGTTTTGTGATCGGACGTAAAGAATCGTCGCATACAAAATATCAACTGAAGAGAAAATAACAGTTCAGACCAACAGCATTACATATAAATATATATATATATGTACTGATTATTGAATATGGGACACCCAGGAAGACCAAGGCGTCGTAATAAAATGATGCCATCGCATCAACAACCACTGGTAGCGCAACCAAGACAACCAGTGAAAGAAGAACCCATGGTTCAGTTGCATGACGAAGCAGACTTAATCTCATTTAGATCTGATGCATTACATAGATTTGTCACTAATCAAGAGTATTTAGAGAATGTTACTTCCAAACACATACAAACTTCCAAGATAATCCCACCAAGCTCATTTCCTAGTGTTCCTAAACGTGAAAATGTTGATGGGGAAGAATTAAAGAAAATGGCGCAGAGCTTAAAGCCCGAAGAAATATACTTTGGAGATTTAAAATTGATGAAGATGAAGAAGCAGTTATTGGGGGAAGAGATTGACAAGTTGAAGCATGAAAAATCGCCATATTCCATTGATAGCGATAGAGAGTACACATATCGCAGAGAAAATATCGACAAACTAGCCTCTCTCCAATCGAGACTAGGCACCAGTGAATCGTTTGAGGAGTTGGAAACCGAGTTGAACAGTGTTTTAGAAAAATACGAGTCTGAATTTAATAAGAAGTATACATCCATATCATCAGTGCATAAGCATTCACAACCCATAAACGACTTAACACATCAAACGGTGCATGTCACCCAAGCACCAGAGAATTACAACCCGAGACTGATTAACTCTTTTGTGAGTATCAATAATAACGAACAAAATAATGGCCAGGGCCATGACAATCTATTCGGTGATGAGGTCAACTTCGATGGCAATAGAAACGAAATGCCTTTCATTGATAGCTTCGAACAACCCCACCAACCCAGCGAGTTCAATTCTAACGGCGAGCCCGCAATCTCCAATGATTTTACAATATCAATGGTTGCTAATAATAACCAAAACATGAATAATGATGACAATAATAATACTAATAATAATAACGAAAATAATAGTAATGATGATATTGACCAACTATTCAACGAGGGTAACGATAATCCTGTAATGGGAAATACTAACGATCAAGAAATGGATGATATGGATGAGCTAATTGACTTTCAACAAGCCGACGATGAAATGATGGGGGGAACCGATTTTGACCAAGACTTCTTGAGTCAGATTGATCACAGTATGGAATAGACGTACCATTCCATGTGTTTAGTGTTCTAATATGTATTATTACCATTATATATAAAATCATAGTACTATATAATTTATCACGTGATTCAAATCAAATAGTTGGCGAGAGTAAATATGTTTAGAGAAGCTATTAGGTGGGATACATCAACTGGCTTTATATATAATATTGATAGTGATATACTCAGAAGGGCGAAGATATAATCCATGGATCAAGCGCAGCTGGAATTTGATCGAAATGGTGCATTTCAAGTGAGGCAGCAGATATTGAAACAACACCAGCTACAACAACAACAACAAACAAAAACAAGAATAAAACAACAGAAACTCCGAATTACGTTTCTAGGGTATATTCTAGTGTTATTTTGCTTTGCTATACTTCAATTTATTGGTGTTGGGTTTTTTTCTCTGGGATTTTTGTTATCTAGACAAGTTCTTCCGAACATCTCAGAATGTACGGGTCGACTGGATGATTCGTGTATGCAGCCAGCCAAGTTTGACAAAGCTGTAGTATTGGTGATAGATGCATTAAGGTTTGATTTTGCTATTCCAGTGGAAGGTTCTAGCAAATATTACCATAACAATTTTCCTATTTTACATGAATTAACCCAGTCTGAACCAGATAACGCGATATTGTTGAAGTTTATGTCTGATCCACCTACGACGACCTTGCAAAGGTTGAAAGGATTGACTACGGGTTCGTTGCCTACATTTATAGATGCCGGATCCAACTTCAATGGTGATGCCATTGATGAAGATAATTGGATATTGCAACTACACAAGAACAATAAAACTGTAGCTTTTATGGGTGATGATACTTGGACCGCCTTGTTTACTGACTATATCAATCCACAATTGAATTTTCCCTATGATTCTTTAAATGTTTGGGATTTACATACGGTCGACAATGGAGTTATTGAACATTTATACCCATTATTGCAGAAAGAAAACTCTACAAAATGGGACGTATTGATTGGCCACTTTCTAGGTGTTGATCATGTTGGTCATAGATATGGGCCAAACCACTACTCAATGAAAGAAAAATTAAATCAAATGAATGATGTTATTTCAGATGTCATTGAAAAATTGGATGATGATACATTATTAGTAGTCATGGGTGATCATGGAATGGATTCCACTGGTAACCATGGTGGTGATTCGTTAGATGAATTAGAAAGTACGTTGTTTATGTACTCAAAACAAAAAAAATTCCATGTAAACAAGAAGTCTCCTGACTTTTATGATACTAGCGATATGGGAAAGCACCACAGATCGGTTAATCAAATAGATTTGGTTCCTACCATGTCATTATTGTTGGGATTACCTATTCCATATAATAACTTAGGCTTTCCGATTGATGAAGCATTTGGAAACGATAAAGATTTGACTCTTGCAAGTTTTAAAACCTTACATCAGATTCAAAGTTTTAGAGACTCAACGCCCAACTTGGCCTCTAATATGGAAATCACTGAGAAATTCGAAAAATTTGTTCAGGATTATGCTAAGTTTGGGAACAATAAAAAATATCTTACAAAGCTTATTGAATTTTCCAAAAGCTACCAATATGATTCATTGGAGCAATGTAAATCATTATGGGCACGTTTTGACTTATCATTAATCGGTATCGGTATCGCCATTATTTTCTTTTCGTTAACATTTATCACAACTTATTCAAGATCTATACCATCAGTACGGGTCCTGACGATGTCATTCGAATTTATAGGATCAATTATTGCGATGTTATTAGTTGGTTTAGTTTCAAGTTTTTCTATATTCATAGTTTTGAAACCAGCGGACTTTGACATGAAGAAATGCCTTCTTATCGGAGCAGCGTCAGGAATAATTATTGGATTTTGGGCACCTATAATGGATAGATTCAGCATAAATTGGTTATGGCATCAATTAAGAGACTTTTTCAGTTACAATTTCAATAGCTGGTCATTTTTAGGAATACTCTTTGTCGTATTTCACTGTTTGATATTTGCCTCAAACTCATTCGTGGTATGGGAAGATAAAATGGTACTGTTTTTCCTACTTACTTTTGGCGCATGTTGTTTATACAGTTGTATGACCAACTCAAAACATTCGAAAGTCGAAAAGATTTTAGGGATTCTGCACTCATTTACATTTATTATTTTATCAAGACTAACATCGATGATTAATTTATGTCGCGAAGAACAACATCCATATTGTAAAGCAACCTTCAAAACATCATGGTGGTCTATTATACTATTGCATTTATGTTCATTTGCCTTACCATTAGTAATTAAGTCATTTTATAAACTTTCAAATTCCTACCATTCGGCAGCACCTTTGTGGATAGGTACTGGTGTGAAATTTTTAATGGTAATGAATGCAATTTATTGGACGTTTGAATATATTGAAAATCAAGACTTTTATTTAACATCGAATTTCAATATAAGTGGACCATTATTGAAATCAGTGAAGATTGCAATCGCGAGAATTGTACTTTTTATTACATTAGTCCTCGCAAATTTCAGTTGGTCAAGAGGACCTTTATGTGTCAAAATAGACACTCAATCTGTCGAAATACTCGATGATTCCGATTCTGATGATTTACATTCAAACTTACTGCCACAACCCCATCAAGCACCGGCAAGATCCAATACAATTTTAGGATATGGTAACGTTTACGGATCATCGTATTTCTTACTAGTACTTAACTTCGCCGTGGCAATTATGTTGGTGACGAAACCCTTGGGCGCAATTTCGCTTAATATGTTGTTAATTCAAATCTTATCCCTCTTGGAATTATATAATATCCTTGGATTGAGAAAAAACCTCATTGCTCCAATTATTTTTGGATTATTGGGATATCAGCATTTCTTCAGTACAGGGCATCAAGCAACCATACCTTCGATTCAGTGGGAGCTTGGATTCATGACAACAGAGACTATATTGTTCCCATTTACGCATTTGAACATTGTACTCAATACGTTTGGACTGTTTTTGATTATTTGCTTATCGATTCCATTAATCGCCTTGTGGAGAATACCCCCATCAAATAGGCCAATTACAGTCTTGTCACAAATAATTACGGATATCACGACTTTAATAACGTACCAAACATTTATCAGTTTATCAAGTTTAGTTTTCGCTGCTCATTTTAGGAGGCATCTTATGGTTTGGAAGATTTTCGCTCCAAGGTTCATGTTGAGTAGTTTATTATTAATTGTTTTAAACGTAACTTTGGTATTTATAACTTTATGGTTCGGAGCTGGTAAGGTTGTAACCCAAATCAACAGGATTTTCGGGAAATGATGCTTGTTTAGAATTTTATATATTTATAGATAAGTCTCAGCTTGTTGTCGATTTTCGTTTATTTATTAGTATATAGTTAAGCTATATATATATATCAGATTTTTGCATAGACTATTTTTTCTCAGCCTGACGATTAAATATGAGAATCAGAAAAAGAGCGATATGGATAAGAGTAGTTTTGATGATTTATTAAAGCAAAATCATAGATGACTTAACCTATCAATGTTCTATATTTTAATACACAATAGAATTGCACCTGTGGCGTTTATACTTACGTATTTCTGCTGCGTGCAATCATTGAACTACCAATACGAATCATCCTTCACTCCAGATCATATACGATATTTGAAAAATGAGACGAGATTTCTATTCAAGCATGCATGGTCGTCATATATGCAATATGGATTTCCAGCAGACGAGGTATTACCAGATACGTGCGAGCCATATGGCCCAGATTACAATAATATCTATAACGTGGTAAGAAATGATGCTTTGGGCAATACTTCTCTGACGATTCTAGACAATTTGGATACTTTAATGATAATGGAAGAGTGGGACGAGTTAGAGAAGGTTTTAGAATACCTTAAATCAGAAGAGAAGACCTTATTTAATAAAGATACAATAGTACAGGTTTTCGAAACTACTATTCGATCGTTAGGTGGGCTTTTATCGGCACATCTACTATTGACAGATGTTACCAAAGGCAATCAAATATTGCCATCAAGATACCAAAAATTCAAGGAAATATCTGATAAGTATGATGGGTTTTTATTAAATATGGCATATGATTTGGGACTTAAGTTACTACCAGCCTTCAAGACATCAACAGAAATTCCGGTACCTCGGATTAATTTGGCAAAAGGAGTCTTGAAAGTACCATCAAACCTTCAAACGGAAACTTGTACATCTGGTGCAGCGTCGCCGGTTCTTGAATTCACTCTTCTTTCTAAGCTCTCAGGAGACCCACAGTTTGAATTTTATTCACAATTAACGTTTTGGAAACTTTGGTCTTCTAGGCTGCCGCTTGATTTAATGCCAATGTCAATAGATCCAATTGCAAATAAATGGAAGGATCAAATTACCGGAATAGGAGCTTCAGTTGATTCATTTTATGAGTATGCGGCTAAGGCATCTATACTATTTAATGATGATTATATGTGGCATGTATTTAAAACCTCGTATAAAGCATTACTAACCCACCTGGTTCAAGGAGGTGGAGATAATGAAGGAGTGATGATATTTGGGAATGTAGGAGTTAATGATGGCTCATTGGCTTCTATATGGATAGATCTGCTCGGAGCATTTTGGTCGGGTTTACAAGTCTTGACTGGGCAATTGCAAGATGCAATTAAAACGCACTTGATGTACTTAAAATTATGGGATCATTTTGACCTGATTCCTGAAAGATGGAACTTTTTACTAAATAAATCTCAATTAGAGAACAATGATTCAGAAGCGATAATGCTTGAATGGTATCCACTAAGGCCCGAGTTTATCGAGTCTACATATTACTTATACAGAGCGACTCGGGACCCTATGTATTTACAGATCGGAGCTAGAGTGCTCGAATTATTACAAACTAAGTACAAGACTGTCTGCGGATTCCATGGATTACAAGACATAAGAACAGGAAAATTTCAGAATAGAATGGAAACCTTCGTTATGAGTGAAACGATGAAGTATTTAATGCTATTATTTGATGCCGATAATGAGATATTTCTTCATACAAACATGATGAACAATAAAAACTGGATTTTTTCAACCGAAGCTCATCCTATGTGGTTTGATAAACGATTAGACCCGTACAACTTCACACATTCGAGATCTGCCGATAAACAAGACATGGGTACGTTAAAAAACCTGCTTTTTGCTAAAATGAAATCAAAGTTTAGTAGAAGCAAGCGGAAATTGACTACTGCTGATGAAAAGACATTTTACCGAAACATTACTACACCACGAGTAATCACATACGATATGCCCGGAATAATAGAAAAGGGGAATGTAGATAAGATTGATCCGTTGGAGAGTAAGTTTGACAAGTGTGAAGTAAACGTATTTAATGATAAACCATCGATGTTAACAGTATCCGGGTATTACCTCTGGAGCTCTTTCTTTTATCCGGATCATGCCTTCAAATACTCCCTAATAAAGCCTCCATATCTTCTGAAATCGGCTCTTGATGGAAGCTGTGTCGAATTGACACCTTCTTTCTTCAGAAATTTTGCAATGTCAGGTCCTGATAATGCTACCACATACCATCTCCAGTGTCCTAGAACATCAACCACTACATACCTTGAATTATTTTTAGGAAATATCGAGAAAGCCCAAAGTGTCGAGATCTCAAGATTAAAGTATAAAGGAAAGCACCCATCTGAGTATACTTCTCTTCAAGGAGATGATTTATGGGTTCCTGACTTTTCCTCGCTTAGACTAAAGATTGAGAAATTATCGTCTGGCTTGGTCGACTCCCAAAACACCCTAATTACTGACTCATTCATACAATCTGTTAGGGTTGACGATTATAATGCCGCGATAGGGTTGTCTGCGACGAATCAATCGATTTCTTCTACAAAGGATATCCTGTTGGTACTTAGAATCAAGAAAATCAACGGTATTTCCGTTAAGCCCGGCCAGGTTGTATGGACATTACCATTTGAAAGTAATACCTCAATCAAAAGTGAGTCATCAATTGGCGTTGCAAGTGATGGTAGAGTAGTATTACAAGGCAATGTAGTAGAAAACTTGAAGGTTTGGTATGGTTGAGTTTTTCAATTACCGTTAATAGCCGAAATCGTTTTACTCGGTTGACTCATTTTTTCACTTATAAACTGACGAACTCACTATCGAATTTTATCAGGGAAAAAAATCTAGCGTACCAAGTTACCTTTTTTAGAGTAAGTATTATACATATACAGAACAAAAGTAAGATATTGCATAATTAGAGTTGATAGAGCTATGCAAATATTCAAACAAATATTAAATACAACTTGTAGAAAAAGTTTAATCAAAGGTCAAAATATTAACAATATTAGAAAAATGTCATTAGATTCAACGAAATTAGAAATCACTAAAACTACCACACCAAAGGAAAAATTGCCAAATGATCAATTGATATTTGGTAAGACTTTCACAGACCACATGTTGGAAATTGAATGGACTCAAGAAAATGGATGGGGCGTACCAAAGATTTCACCTTACCATAACTTTTCGTTTGATCCATCAACCGTAGTATTCCACTATGCGTTCGAATTATTTGAAGGTATGAAGGCATATCGTGATTCCAACAACCAGATTAGGACATTCAGGTCTGACAAGAATATGATAAGAATGAACCAATCTGCGGAAAGAATTGCTTTACCTACTTTCGATGGGGAAGAGTTCATGAAGTTGATTGACAAGCTCTTGATTACTGACGAAAGCTTTGTTCCTCAAGGTGCTGGCTACTCATTATACTTGAGACCAACCTTGATAGGTACCACTGCCTCGTTAGGTGTTGGAACTCCAGACAAGGCATTATTATATGTTATTGCTTCTCCAGTCGGTCCATACTACGGTACCGGTTTCAAACCAGTTTCATTGGAAGCTACTGACTACGCTGTCAGGGCTTGGCCAGGTGGTGTTGGTAACCGTAAATTAGGTGCCAACTATGCCCCATGTATTTTACCTCAATTAGAAGCATCTCAAAGAGGCTACCAACAAAACTTGTGGTTATTCGGTGACGAAGGTTATGTCACCGAAGTTGGAACCATGAATGTTTTCTTTGCTTTCAAGGATTCTGAAGGAAAGAAGGAATTAGTCACTGCCCCATTAGATGGTACCATTTTAGAAGGTGTCACCAGAGATTCTATCTTGCAATTATGTAAGGAAAGATTACCTTCCGAATGGACTGTTGTCGAACGTAAATTTACAATCCACGAAATTGAAGAAAGAGCAGCAAAGGGTGAATTGATCGAAGCTTTTGGTGCTGGTACCGCTGCTGTCGTTTCTCCAATCGAAAGAATTGGCTGGAAGGGTAAGGATATTTCAGTTCCAATTTCTGCTGGTGATGCTGGTGAATTAACCAAACAGGTTGCTGAATGGATTAGAAAGATTCAATACGGTGAAGAAGAATACAAAAACTGGTCAAGAGTTGCTAAATAGGTTGCTTACAGTTGAATTTAATATATGATTTATGCTTGTTTACTTTATAGCAGTAAAATCTATTTATAATGCTAATCTATATGCTAGTTAATTCTTTCAATATCAGGTAATTTTTGAATTTCATTTAAAATATAATCCCTCTCATCGATTAGATTTGAATCGTTGAAACTGTTAATGTTAAAGTTTCTGAAAAATGCAATGAAATTCTCTTTATTCTTGATAAGGATATCCAAAATCTTTTGAGATTTTTTAGGCTTAGCAACGAAAAATTTAAAAATATGAAACCCTTCGATCTGTAGATTTTTCAGCTTGTCGCTTAACAACAACATGATTAATTTCAAGTTATTCGTATCATCGAAATATTTATTCAAAAAGAACTGGTTTTGTCTCTGCAAAACTAGCTCTGCCAATAATCGGACACTTTGGCGCTTTGTAACGTAATTGTTCGATTGAATCAACTGGTTTATATGGGATGTGAAGATCTCATAGTTATTGGCTAGAAATTCCGACACTAACTTCTTGTGCGTCGTCAATAAATCATGCAAGGTAATGAACGAATCAGTAGCAATCTCGAATATTGGGATCTGAACATACTTAAAATAGCTCCAAAACAGTGGGTTGTTGATGATGAATTTGTTGATCGCTTCAAATTTGATGCAATCTCTCAAGATTTGCCCGCAGATCAACCCCGTTTCTTGGGTTTCCGGTCCCTTCATCAAAAGGACTAATATATCGGGCTTCGAGTTGAGAAGGTAGCTTACAGTGGGAGAAGTGCTCCCAATCTGTCGTCGTAAGAGTGTCAGGAACAATATCAACACATCCTTTCTCGAATCAAAGTCCAATTTGCGCATATTGTAGATCAAATGGTAGAGACAATCGCTCGAATAAATCTCTTGTGCTAGTTGTGATATTTGCTCCGGTTGCGGTTCACTATCGTCTCCCCCATGAAGAATCACCTTGATCTGCTTCAAATACCTCGAGCATTCATCCTGATACTTCTTATTGTTATCATTATTAAGATCTAACTTCGCCACTTGGTCATTTAATACCCTAACCAAATCTGGTGCTGTTTTAGGATTCCTTTTAAATAAAAATGCCATATCTTATAATTCAATTTTCTGGCGCTTACTCTTCAAAAAACGAAATCACAATTTATTTTATTTACCAAAACCTTTAAAATTACTTAGCGGCCTATCTCACTTCCTTTTTATTCTCTTAGTTTCTACTAAACCTTTAAACTTGCTATGTATGGCGGCTCCATGTGTTCTATCACCTAATGAAATTGAATAAGAATCTTGATTTGCAGGTTTATCCAGGAGCAGGAGATTTTGCATGTTAGATTCAGATCAATATGGTCATATATCAGTAAGAAGTACTTGGATTTAGGAGGGTATAGGAAGTCATTGAGATGGTTTCTAGAATAGATGTATGGCAGGCCGCGTCGGTTAATAGAAGTAATAGGCCTATCTTACAAGAGGGAGAGCATAATCTATATGTGCGAGATAATATAGGGCTATACCAGGGTAAGCTAAAAATCGTGAATAGACAAAATGGAAGGGTCTATTTGACAAATAAGAGGATAATATATCTAGACAACGAAGACATCACGAAATCTATGGCTATTGAATTGAAGAACGTGTCGAGCGGTGAGGTTATTGAGCGGTTTTTGAGATCGTCGCCCAAGGTAAAACTATATTTGAAGGAACAGGCAGATGTGCAGCAATCGTCGACGAAACGAAGGGACGGTAACAGGGATAAAGTGATGGCCGATTGGGTGTGTATTATATGCTCATTTAATAACCAAATACTGGTTGACACGAATTTGGATGGCGATCTTCCAAAATGTGGTTCTTGTGGAATCAAGCCGTCGCGGGACCAAATGGTGAATTCCATAGAGCGAAGACGTACAGAGACGCTGGCCAACGGAAATAACGACAAGAATTCTAAGCCAGACAAAAACCCAACCCAGCAGTCTTTGCGCGACGACCAATGCCCCAAATGTACTTTTATCAATCATCCAGCCTTGAAATACTGTGAATTATGTGGAAGCGAGTTGAATTCATCGCTATCGAAGAAATTGAAAGATAGGCTACACGTCGCGGATAACACAGCGACTATACCAGAAGATATGAACCCAATGAATATTTTGCTAGAAAATGATTCGGAAGTGTACACCAATAATAAGCCATACATCAAGTTAAGTTTTCGAAAAAATGGTGAATCCCAGTTTTATCAAATACTAGCAGATATGATAGATAAGATTAAATGGGAGAAACTTGTAAATAAAGGTACAATTAATGAGAATGGAGTTAAGGTGAACGACTCTTCACCAACACCACCTTCTCAGCAAATAAAAGGGGGTGGAATCCATGGATTGGAGCAAATCGGAGAGCAACAACGGAAACAAAATGAATTAGTATTATCTTCGTCATTGGAGGATCTCGAACAATTGATGTACAAAGCCCAAGATTTAATCAAATTATCAAGCTCGTTCGGTAAATTGATTAAAACAACACCTCAAAACGTAAGCACGATTATTCCGCCTTTGAACATCAAGAAAACGTCTAATTTGTATCATCAGGAATTGGCGAGACATATTAGTGAATATCTTACCAACTTCCAATTGACTAAAAGCTCGTCGATGATAACATCCCAAGATCTTTATGCATATTATAACCGATATCTCGTATCAACTCAAGGGTTTGGTACCGATTTGATTTCACAAGTCGATTTTAATAAGTCGCTTAATCTATTTGACAGCCTAAAATTACCTATTGCATTAAAAAACTACGAGCGATCTGGATTGATAGTTATTTGCTATAAGAGGAATAACGATTATAGTGAATTTATTGTCAATTTCTTACGCTCGCAGGAGCGATTGTTTATTCATGACAAAGTGAAAAACGAAATTCTTATGGGCCTTGAAGAACAAGAAGCCGATCAAGATGGGTACATGGAAGAAAATTATAAATTCTTCAAGGGAAATACTATTCCTGAGATTTGTGATGAGCTCGGTTGGTCGTATGGTATTACGATCGAAGAAATTGAAAAATGTATCGAATCAGGCTTAGTAGTAATCGACCAGAACATCCTGGGGACATTCTACTTTATAAACCACTTCATGGAAAATACATCTGGCGATACAGGAATAACTGAAGAATTAGTTAATCAGATCAAAAAAGAAGTACTTCTGGAACAAAAGAATATAACTGAAAACTTGAAACAACAATACTACCTTGAGAGGAATCAGAATTTAATAAACTTCAAGCCTGAAATCAACTACGATGATTCAGCAAGCCCTGGCTCAAGCGTAACTTCTATATCTAATGCAAACGCAACCCCAGCTCATGGTACAGGAGTTGCTAGTTATTCTCTAAACGACCTACAGGGTTTGAATTTCTCTTAAATAAATACTACATATGCGTTTGCAATAATTTTAATATACAACATTACAGCATCTGAGATCTTACTCCACCAAAATTGACCAATAGTTTTACTAGCAGTATATCGTAATAATACACTAGTTTTACTGTAGAGAGCTAAAAAGAGTAAAAGATAAGCCATTTATTCATAGGACAATAGATTCCTTATCAATTATAGACGATAATTATTATGTAATCATCTTGATATGATTTTGCCATATTTGATAACCGAATCGCCTAGATAACAGATTATTTAACCATTTAGAAGCGGAACCCTGTCAGAAGAGACATCGGGCCATCGGGCCATTAAATAATGCACTTATCTATACCAATTGAACTAAAATAGAGATTATGTCTCTTATCGTAAATTCAAATAATCATGAAATTTATTCTTCAAGAGTTGACAAACAATATATATAGGTTCATTCAGGACAAGAAAAATTTACCTGATATCGTAGTATAGATATAAGAAACTAAATAATAAATATGACTGAAACATATGTTCCATTACCTCAAGCTGCTGGTTACGCAGTAGTAGTAGGGTTGGGAGTTGTATTTGCTGCTGGTATGATCTTAACTACGTTTGTTTTAAGAAGGTACAATAAAGAAATAATCACTGCCGAAGAGTTCGCTACGGCAGGTAGATCAGTTAAGAAATCGTTGATTTCTGCTGCCGTGGTGAGTTCGTGGACATGGGCTGCAACTCTTTTAACATCGACCACACAAACATATAATAACGGTATTAGTGGCTCATTCTATTATGCTGCTGGAGCCACATGTCAGATTGTGCTATTTTCATGTCTTGCTATCAAGGCAAAAGAGAGGGCACCAGGAGCACATACATATCTTGAAATTGTTAAAGCCAGATATGGTAGCGGTGCGCATGGAGTTATGTTGTTCTTTGGTCTTGCTACAAACGTTCTAGTTACAGCCATGTTATTAAGCGGAGGTAGTGCTGTTGTTAGTGATTTAACAGGGATGAATACAGTTGCCGCATGTTTATTATTGCCATTGGGTGTAGTGGTTTATACTTTATTCGGTGGAATCAAGGCAACTTTTTTGACAGATTATGCGCATACAGTTGTTATCATAGTTATTATTATGGTATTTTCTTTCAGTGCGTTTGCAACTTCGGATAGATTAGGGTCACCTGCAGTTGTTTGGGAGGCTGTTACTAAATTGGCTGAAACTCAGCCAAGAGAAGGTAATGCTGGTGGGTCTTATTTAACTATGCACTCGAGATCTGGAGGTATTTTTTTTGTAATTAATATTGTCGGAAATTTTGGTACAGTCTTTTTAGACAATGGGTATTTCAATAAAGCTTTCGCAGCCGACCCTGCTGCAACTTTGCCAGGTTATGTTTTGGGAGGATTAGCATGGTTTGCAATCCCAATGTTAACTTCAACATGTTTGGGTCTTGTTGGGTTATCGCTAGAAAACACCCAGTATTGGCCTACATATCCTAATAAATTAACTCCAGAACAAGTGAGTGCTGGGTTGGTATTACCAAATGCTGCAGTTGCATTATTAGGAAAAGGAGGTGCTGTTTGCTCATTGTTGTTGGTGTTTATGGCTGTAACTTCAGCAATGTCTGCAGAATTAATTGCGGTTTCCACTATCTTCACATATGACATTTTCAGGACCTATGTGGATCCAAAGGCCAGTGGTAAAAAATTGATCTTCATGTCCCACATATCTGTGATAGCATTTGCCTACGTGATGGCAGGTTTTGCAATTGGTTTATACTATGCTGGAATTTCTATGGGATACTTGTATGAGTTAATGGGTATAATAATCGGAGGAGCCGTGCTTCCTTCTACTCTTACATTACTCTCCAAAAAACAAAACAAACAAGCTGTCATCCTCACGCCAATTTTATCTACTGGTTTTGCCATTTTCTCTTGGTTACTTTGTACAAAAATGAAGTTCAAGACGGTTACTGTTGATACTACGTTTGAAGATGATTCGATGTTAACAGGAAATGTGGTTGCATTATTATCCCCATTGATCTTTATTCCAATCTTTACTTACGCTTTCAAACCGCAAAACTTCGACTGGAACATTTTAAAGGAAATCAAAAGGGTTGATGAAGAAGAAGAAATAGCCGAAGCTACCGAAGGGAAACGAACAAACTCTGGCGATTTTGAAAATGTTCATCCTGCAAAATCCCAAATTAGTATTGTTGCTAGCGAACTTGCAGAATTAAAAACGGATCAATTAGAAATTGAATCTAAAATGCTCAATAAATCATTCAAGAAGGCTGTTATCATATGTATTTCTTTGACACTATCTCTTGTCATATTATGGCCTATGCCAATGTACGGCTCATCATACGTCTTTTCCAAAAAGTTTTTCACAGGATGGATAGTGGTACTTATTATCTGGATTTTCTTTTCTGCTTTCTTGGTTGTTATATGTCCTTTGTGGGAGGGAAGAGAAGGTATTTATATAACCATGAGAGGTATTTATTGGGACTGTACTGGTCAAACGTACAAGTTACGAGAATGGCAAAATTCTAACCCTGAAAAGTTACATTCAGTTAATTCCCAAATCAGTGCACATGTACTCAACTTCAACCAAATCCATATAGTCGATGGTAAAACCCTCGATGACGGCTACAGAACACCAAGGCAAATTGACGACGTAATAGATGACACCAAAAAGGAATGATCCTTTCGTACATAAAGTGTATTTTAGAATTTATAGTAATTGAAATATTTGAAATTTTATTAAATCAAGTATTGCCGCAAAATTTACTTCTTGCTCTACTGGAACTAAAACCACAACGGCGCCATTAATGAGTGTTCCATTCTCAATTATGTGCAATGTTTCTATGGTATTCTTATTTACGTTTCTTGCGACCCGATTGGTTCAGCTTACTTTTCGCATACCTTCCGTATGAATCCTCTAACATATACGCTTTAAATACTACATTTAATGGCATTTTGACACATTTCTTCCTTGGAAAGCCACGCCGATTATCCATACGAAAGTACACTATGCCTAACCATCTTGGCCCGGTACTTTCTATAAAGTGCGATCGACCGCAGTATACGGCGTGATTGGGCCGATATCAGAATTATGACAACGAGATCGCCCAATAGAAATACAGAATCAAGTACTGTACACTACAGAGCCATCACCAGTGTCCACAGTATCCAAATTGATAGTTAGGCCAAGCGGGCCGTCTTAGTTAGGTAAATCTAGTGATAGACGGCCCGACCGTTTATATCTCCAGATTTAGACTGCAGATGAACCGAGATCATCATAGCTTCGGGCTAGTACGAACTGATAAGGCATTTTACTATTTATTGGCGTATATATATAGGGTAGTAGTATCTTTTAATATGGGAGATTTGAAATTTGAAATATATTATTAATTTTAAATATATTTAGCTTAGAATATTGCTTTAATATTTACTTCGAGTAATTTAAGTGCTTAAAATGTCATATATTGGATGGACTGTTCAGGATTGGATTAAATTCCACTTCGAGAACACTCCTAACGAATCATTCGCTCTATTGGTAGAATTGGTCAAGTCCCAGTCGACAGAAGATCCAGCATGGATTTCTTTGGCAGATGAAGAGAGCTTGACCCATCAATGGAAATTTTTACAATCAAAATCGAATAAAATGAGTTTACCCTTATACGGGGTTCCTATCGCTGTGAAAGATAACATAGATGTAAAGGATTTTGCTACTACTGCTGCATGTCCATCATTTAGCTATGTAGCAGAAGAAGATGCTACGACTGTGAAGTTGTTAAGAAATGCAGGTGCTATTATCATAGGTAAGACCAATTTAGATCAATTCGCCACAGGATTAGTTGGAACCAGGTCACCATACGGAATTACACCCAATACATTCAGCAAGGATCATGTAAGTGGAGGATCGTCTGCTGGGTCTGCATCTGTTGTAGCGAGAGGAGTTGTTCCAGTTGCATTAGGAACGGATACTGCCGGGTCAGGTAGGGTGCCGGCAGCATTGAATAACTTGGTTGGATTGAAGCCCACAAAAGGTGTTTTCTCGTGTAAGGGTGTAGTTCCAGCATGTAAGTCATTAGATTGTGTTTCTATCTTCCTGTTGAATTTGCAAGATGCACAATTATTGTTTAACGTAATGGCGCATGAAGATGGTGAACAAGATGAATATTCTAGAGTAATGCCAAAGAACCCGTTAGTGAAATTTTCCCTGGCTCCAAAGATTGCCGTTCCTAACAACTTATTGTGGTTTGGTGAAGAAACTAATCCTAAATTATACAATGAAGCGGTGAACGTTTTTTCCAAGTTAGGAGGTGAAATGGTGTCGTTGGACATTGAACCATTATTGGATTTGGCCAAGTGTCTTTACGAAGGTCCTTGGGTTTCTGAAAGGTATACGGCTTTGAAAGATTTCTTAGCTACTAACCCTCCAAAGGAGACGTTGGATCCTGTCGTAAATTCGATTATCCAAGGTGGAAAACAATATTCGGCAGCTACTGCATTTGATTTCGAATATAAGAGACAAGGAATTTTACAAACGGTTAACAAATTATTAAAGGAAATAGATGTGGTTATCGTTCCAACTGCTCCATTGAATCCAACCATTAAACAAATAGAAGAAGAACCAATCAAAATAAACTCATATCAAGGTACCTACACTAATTTTGTTAACTTGGCCGACATGTCTGCATTATCTATACCGGCCGGTTTCCGCCCTGATGGCTTACCATTCGGTATCACTTTGTTATCGCATAAGTTTAATGATTATGCTTTACTTGAGTTAGCAAATCGTTACATGAAATTATATTCTCAATCAACCCCAAGATTTTTAGGTTGTTTGCAAGATAAGAATGTTTCTACTATGGGTGACGAGTTATTAAAATTACCGGAAATTAACTTCAACACACAAATCAAACTTGCTGTTGTAGGAGCGCATTTGAAAGGATTCCAATTACATTGGCAGTTGGAAAAGTGCCATGCAACATTTATTGAATCAACAAAAACATCACCAAACTATAAATTATACGCATTACCCAAGACAGGGCCAGTTGCAAAACCAGGATTGAGAAGAGTTACTGAATTCGGTGCAGGTATCAAAGTAGAGGTTTATGCTATTCCGAAGGAGAGATTTGGAGATTTCATGGGCATGGTTCCTGAGCCATTGGGTATTGGATCAGCAGAATTGCAATCCGGCGAATGGGTAAAATCGTTTATTTGCGAAGAGTTTGGATATAATTTACCAGGTACAGTGGATATCACAGAATTTGGAGGATGGAAGAATTACCAATCTTTCTTAGAAAAAGAGATCAATAAAACCATGAGACCTTTTAAAACTGTATTAGTTGCTAATAGAGGTGAAATTGCAGTTAGAATCATGAAAACTTTGAAAAAATTAGACGTCAAATCCGTTGCAGTTTATTCAAATCCTGATAAGTATGCTAAGCATTCAATGATGGCAGATGTTTCTATATCATTAAATGGGGTGTCACCTTCGGAAACATATCTTTCCATCGATAAAATTATCGAGGCTGCAAAATTTTCAGGTGCCGAGGCCATTATTCCTGGTTACGGTTTCCTTTCAGAAAATGCAGACTTTTCTGATCGTTGTATCAAAGAGGGTATTGTTTTTGTCGGTCCTTCTGGTGATGCTATCAGAAAATTAGGGTTAAAGCATTCAGCTAGAGAAATTGCTGCTAAGGCCGGTGTTCCACTAGTTCCAGGTTCGGACTTAGTTTTGGATTCTCAAGAGGCCAAATCAATTGCTGCGAAATTAGAATATCCTGTTATGGTAAAGTCTACTGCTGGTGGTGGTGGTATCGGTTTACAGAAAGTTGATTCGGAAGATGATATTGAAAGGGTCTTCCAAACAGTTCAACACCAAGGTAAATCTTATTTTGGCGATTCGGGTGTTTTTATCGAACGATTTGTGGAAGATGCAAGACATGTCGAAGTTCAAGTTTTTGGTGATGGATATGGTAAAGCGATTGCCTTAGGAGAAAGAGACTGTTCGTTACAACGTCGTAACCAAAAAATTATAGAAGAAACACCGGCACCAAACTTATCTGAGAAGACAAGAATCAAAATGAGGAAAGCTTCTGAATCGTTGGCTGCATCGATCAACTATAAATGTGCTGGTACAGTTGAATTCATTTACGACGAAAAGAGAGATGAATTTTATTTCTTAGAAGTGAATGCTCGTTTACAAGTCGAACACCCTATCACTGAAATGGTAACTGGTTTAGATTTAGTTGAATGGATGTTATTAATTGCTGCTGACAAGTCGCCAGATTTTAATAGAGAAATAATTGTAACTGGAGCATCAATGGAAGCAAGGTTATATGCAGAGAACCCTGTTAAAGACTTTATGCCTTCTCCAGGTCAATTAACTGAAGTATCCTTTCCATCTTGGGCAAGAGTTGACGGATGGGTTGAAAAAGGTACTATTGTTTCTGCTGAATACGATCCAACTTTAGCAAAAATTATTGTTCATGGAACGGATAGAATTGATGCATTAAGAAAGTTACGTGATGCACTTAATGAAACTGTTGTCCATGGATGTGTTACTAATATTGATTATTTGAGATCAATCGCCAACTCATCAATGTTCGCCGACGCAAAGGTTGCTACAAAAGTATTGGATACCTATGATTATAACCCAACAGCATTTGAAATTTTGAATCCAGGTGCTTATACTACAGTCCAGGATTTCCCAGGTAGAAAAGGATACTGGCATATTGGTGTCCCACCATCTGGTTGTATGGATGATTATGCTTTTAGATTAGCTAATAGAATTGTTGGAAATCATAAGACTGCCCCTGGTATTGAAATTACTTTTGTTGGTCCTAAAATGTTATTCCACCACGATGCAATAATTGCTGTCACAGGTGGTTCTGTTGCTGTTGAAATTAATGGTACATCTATTGATCAATGGATTCCAATTCACATTAAAAGAGGTGACAAATTGACAATTGGTAAACTTACCTTTGGCTGCAGAGCTTATTTAGCGATCAGAGGTGGTATTGATGTTCCAGAATACTTGGGTTCAAGATCTACTTTTGCCTTGGGTAACCTAGGTGGCCATAATGGAAGAGTTTTGAAGTTAGGTGATGTGTTATTTTTGGGTCAACCAGAGATAGCTGGCTGCAAATTGCCATCTGCCGTTTCTGAACCATCACCAATTCCAAAATGCTTGATCCCAACTTATGATTTCAATTCAACTAAGAATTGGACTGTCGGTGTTACATGTGGTCCACATGGCTCTCCAGATTTCTTCAAACCAGAATCAATAGAGGAATTCTTCAGTGAAAAGTGGAAAGTTCATTATAATTCAAATAGATTTGGAGTTAGGTTAATCGGTCCAAAACCAAAGTGGGCTAGAGCAGACGGTGGTGAGGCAGGTTTGCATCCTTCAAATGCACACGATTACGTTTATTCATTGGGTGCAATTAACTTCACAGGTGACGAACCAGTCATTTTGACTTGTGATGGTCCTTCGTTGGGTGGATTTGTATGTCAAGCTGTTATTGCTGAGGCAGAGATGTGGAAGATTGGTCAAGTCAAGCCTGGTGATTTTATTCAATTCGTTCCTATTTCTTATAAAGATGCTAAGGAATTAAAGCATAGTCAAGATAAGGTGATCGAAACTTTGGAAGGTGAATTACCAAGCATCGCAAGTAAAGTATTAACAAAACCTGAAAATCCAATTATCGCAGAACATAAGCCTAATACAAAAGCGCCATCGGTTGTATATCGTCAAGCTGGTGATAGATATATCCTTGTGGAATATGGTGAAAATACTTTAGACTTGAATTTGAGTTATAGAATTCACAAGCTAATCAACATGGTCCACGAAAATAATACACCAGGAATCGTTGAAATGTCCCAGGGTGTTAGATCTGTTTTGATTGAATATAACCACGAAATCACTCAGCAACAACTAGTTGATACTTTGATTTCTTTTGAAAAAGAGATTACATTTGTCAATAAGTGGAAGGTTCCTTCAAGAATCATTAAATTACCCATGGCCTTTGAGGATAAGAAGACCTTAGATGCGGTCAAGAGATACCAAGAAACAATCAGATCTGACGCTCCTTGGTTGCCAAGCAACGTAGACTTTATTGCTGAGATTAACGGTTTAACGAAAAATGATATTAAGGATATGATGTACTCTGCCAGATACTTGGTTCTTGGATTAGGTGATGTATTCCTTGGAGCTCCATGTGCGGTACCATTAGATCCAAGACACAGATTGTTCGGTACTAAATATAACCCTTCTCGTACGTACACTCCTAACGGTGCTGTTGGTATTGGGGGTAGTTATATGTGTATCTACACTATGGATTCTCCTGGTGGTTATCAATTAATCGGACGTACTATTCCAATTTGGGATAGATTAACTTTGGGAACCAGCTCAGACAAACCATGGTTATTATCCCCATTTGACCAAATTGAATTCTATCCTGTCTCTGAAGAACTAATTGATAAGTATACTGAAGAAGCTTCTGCTGGTAAATTCAAGGTTGATATTGTTGAATCTGTATTCGACCACAAAAAGTACTTAGACTGGGTCCAAGAAAACTCAAATTCTATAGACGAATTCCAGAAACAAAGCGGAAAAAAGATAGAAGAAGTCAGTAACCTTATTAAGCAATCTAATGCCGACTTGGAAAAGAATTCTGTTACTCAAAAGAGTGACGAGGACATCTATGGTGAAAATGCTGAGAAGGTATATTCTGAGTATTCAGGTAGAGTTTGGAAGCCTCTTGTTGAAGTTGGTGATGAAGTTAAAGATGGGCAAGGTATAATTGTTGTTGAAGCTATGAAGACAGAAATGGTTGTTGGGGCTACAAAAGCCGGTAAAGTTGTGAAGATTGTTCATACGAATGGAGATATCATTGATGCTGGTGACTTGGTTGCAATTATTGAATAAAATAAAAATATTAGAAACGTTATATAACTTTGTATATATAATAAACAACATTAGATATATAAATACATCCTCATGTCTGTAACATATCTCTAGGTCTACAAATTGCAGTAAGATTAAAATCAGCTTTGCGTCCGTTAACTCGAAAAATGAGATTTTGATACTGACGCGGTTTCAAAGTTGAATAGACGAGAATAAATAAAATATGATAATTGTAATAATAGACAAACAGGTAAATACATTAAGATGAGTGATGATTCACCTAGTATAACGGCTGCTTCTTTACAACCTGAGTTGTGGACATCGTCGTCAAATGATGTATTGCAAATATATATAACTGATTCAGATGGAACAGCCTTGAATTTTCATCCGAATTTTACATATCCAATATTTGGAGATTCAGAACAAATATTCGGATACAGGGACTTGGTAATCTTCCTATGTTTTGACCATTGTACGTTTTACCCGTTTTTGAATGTCAAATATAGTGATAAATTGAATGATGACACACTTGAAGACCCCCGTGAAAAATTATTGAGTTATTTGCCAGAGTCTACCATTTTCAAGGATGAAGTCAAGTGGGTCGATTCGATAAATAAGGAAAAAGAAGGTTTCGAAATTCCTGGAGAGTTGGTTGGAAATGTTTTCACCCACGGAGAGGATAAATTTGGAATTTACAAACTTGATTTAAAGAATGCACAAGGATTAGAACTCCATAAGAGATTACAAATCTTGGTGTTATTATTCATTGAAGCGGGTTCATATATTGACCATCAAGACGAGTTATGGGATATTTATGTCATGTATAAGGTCACTGATGAGAAAACCCCAAGTATCATTGGGTTCTGCACAGCGTACAACTATTGGAAATACGGAGGATTTGAGAAATTTGACTCAAACCAACAAGAGGTCCGCAAGAAGATTTCTCAGTTTATTGTCTTGCCAATGTACCAGGGGTTGAAATTGGGAGGGCACTTTTATAACAATTTATATGAATATTGGATGCAAGATCCTCGAGTGATTGAAGTTGTGGTGGAAGATCCTAGTGAAAGCTTTGACGATTTAAGAGATAGATGTGACTTGACCAGATTGTGCCAGAACACCATCAAAGTGGCATCAGTTGACTTACCTTTGATTAACAGTGAGTGGGCAACTAACTTAAGACAAGAGCAGAAATTGGAAAAAAGACAGTTTTCAAGATTATTGGAAATGATTTTGATCTACCAATTGGAACACAATCTCACGAACATCTCCAAAAAACAGGTAAGGTTGTTTATTAAAAAGAGATTATACGAAAAAAACAAAGAAATATTGGACGGGTTAGATGAGCCTACCCGTTTGGACAAATTGCAGACTGCTTATGCGTCGTTGGAGCTGGATTACAAGAGGATTTTGTCTGGATTGTCGTTACACAAGCGTGCTCTCGATTCGACCGAAGGTCGTAGTAAGAAATCCAAGCCTAATGTGTAGATAACATGATAATATTATAAATGTATACAGATTTGTAGAATACGGATGATTTCTGGCGAGCTGATTGAGGTAAGTTCAATGTATAGGATACATACTATTGCAGGTCAACCCTATGGATAGTTGGCCACAAAATGTAGACATCATTATACGATGGTAAGTATAATGCACATATACCAAATGCATTTACGTAATCTTAATTCACAAATAGTTCTCTCGTAGAGGTAGTTTCCGTCTCATGGCTATCAAGCCCAATGCATACGTGCCTGGTTTTACTGGAGCTCGGATAGCTACGAGATGCATGTCCTTGTCTCTTACCAAATATCTGATCCCCTCTTCTTCCGGTCACACTCCTCAGTGAAACGTCTATTGCCTCATGTTGTTCCTTGGCTGCAACTGGAGATCACTTTCGTATCATCTTCCATATGGAAGCTTCTGCGACGCATAGAATCTCCTGTATATAAATATCCCATGGCTATTCGCTATCGGTATACGCACCAATATACGACCAGGTCTTCCAAGGTCCTCCCATTGCGATGTTCCCCTACACTTCTCCTCTCAATGTTATATCTCTATCTTGACTTTGTTATTACCACTATCCATATATATCATTTCCATCATCATTCCCAAGCCTTCTGTTCTCCCAAAATCTAACACCAAATCTTATTCTATAATGTTTCCCCGCCTCTGCCCCGTGACGCCATCGCACTAGTTCCGCCTGCACACTGTACACTATCTCACATTTTCCTATTTAGGCAGCTTCTCCCATGACGTAATGTTCTCTTTGGTTTGCGACATTTGGTGGATTTATGTAAGCTTTCGACATCTAAACTATTTCTACGTACGTCGTATACGTCAACAAGATGCTTGTTTATGTTCGGCGAACATAACAAGACGAAAAGCAAATCGTAGTGTAATGGGTCTCTGACGGACAAGTTGGACGTAATAAAAGTTGTAATACGAAGTACAAGATGACCACAACATGATTGTCGGGTTATTAGTCCCATATATGTGCCGTAGAGGCAATAATGGCCCTATCTACAAGTCTGGTAGCAATATAAACCGATGCGGCTTATTTCGATGTTACCATATTCTGAAAATAGCAAGTAACACAAAATCCGGAAAAAGAAGTCATTGAAAATTCCTTGACAATATTCACCCTTCCAAGTATTTAAAGGGATGAAAGTCCCCCAATTGGATAATAACAAATATTGAGTTGATAAATTTAACAGATAAAATGCATAGAACTTATTCCTTGAGATCCAGCAAAGCTCCTACTGCAGCACAATTGCAATCGCCTCCACCACCACCATCTTCTACCAAGTCGAAGTTTTTCGGTAAGGGTGGAATTGCTTCCTCTTTCCGTAAAACTGTTGCTGGTAGCACCGGTCCTGAAATGTCCAGAAAATTGTCACAATTCGTCAAGATGGAAAAGAATGTGATGAGAGCCATGGAATTGACTGCTAGAGAAAGAAGAGATGTTGCTAAGCAATTGAGTTTATGGGGTGAAGGAAACGACGAAGACGTTTCGGATGTCACTGACAAATTGGGTGTTTTAATCTACGAAATCGGTGAATTGGAAGATCAATACATTGACAAGTATGACCAATACAGAATTACCTTGAAGACCATTAGAAACATTGAAGCTTCTGTTCAACCATCCAGAGACAGAAAGCAAAAGATCACTGACGAGATTGCTCACTTGAAGTACAAGGACCCACAATCGCCAAAGATTTCTGTTTTAGAACAGGAATTGGTCAGAGCTGAAGCTGAATCCTTGGTTGCTGAAGCCCAATTATCCAACATCACCAGAGAACAAATTAAGGCTGCATTCAACTACCAATTCGACGCTACCAGAGAATTAGCAGAAAAATACGCCTTAATTGCTGGTTACGGTAAGGCATTATTGGAATTGTTAGACGACTCTGCTGTCACCCCAGGTGAAACTAGACCAGCCTACGACGGTTACGATGCCTCCAAGCAAATTATCATTGATGCTGAAAACGCTTTGGCCTCTTGGACTCTCGACTCCGCAGTCGTCAGACCAACCTTGTCTTTACACCAATCTGAATATGATGAAGAAGAACACTACGATGGTGAATTAGACCAAGCAGCAGAAGAAGAATTTGCTAAGCACGATGACGATGTTGTTGAAAACAAATAAGTTTGATTTTAACGTAATTTCCTGTTATTTGACTTCTTTTACATGACAGATCTAATTTACTATTTGTCTGTATTCTTCTGTATTATGTATTAGTTAATGTATGTTTTATTATTTAACACGGAGATAGTAGGATATCTGGTGTACGTTAATCGGTTATTTGCTGTTATGACGCGGCTTAACTTTACTATATCGAAAGATAATATATAGATTACTAGTATAATATTTTTTGCATACTTAGACAATTTTAGTTTAGCAGCGATATAGGGAAAATGCTTCGTAGACGAAACATGCCCGCCTCGAAATTGGGCCGACAATTTCAGATTAAATTTCAATAAGAATTTCAATTTCATCTCCGGTCTGCAAGTTTCTATTGTTCTCGGCCTCAAGCATAATATAGTTTCTTGTCGCTAATTCTAATATACTGGAAAATGAGTTCGCGGCCAAATTTCGATTGACTGGAATTTCGGTTCCATTTTGTAGCTTACTCTTAAGCAGCGGGATTAGAGTCGAGAATTTGATTTTGGAATACACTACTTCGTTCGAATTAGACACTTCTTTGTTGACATGTTGAAAGTAATTTCTGCTCAACTTGCAGTCGGCTTTAATGTGCTCTCCCAACAAAATACTTCTTGACTGCAAAAAATTCAAGAACTTAATCAACGTAGCCGTTATCTTAGTCTGCGAGCTAACTCGTTGAGTTAATAAATGAGGAGCACCTGGTGTATAATCAAGGCTTTCTTCTAGGAACTCCTGATCGTGTGGTACGCTGGATGATCTAGTTGACTTAGAACGGGACCGTTTGCTTCCCGACCTACTTCTGCTCCTACTTCTAAGTTCGCTGTTGTTAATCTCAGGAAAGGATAAATCAAATATA
This sequence comes from Debaryomyces tyrocola, assembly GCA_900006135.1. NCBI lineage: Eukaryota > Fungi > Ascomycota > Pichiomycetes > Serinales > Debaryomycetaceae > Debaryomyces > Debaryomyces tyrocola. The sequence goes on from LN874554.1 coordinate 92,912, forward strand.
TCCTGCAGATCGTTGAATTCTAGAGGTATGTCCTGTTCAATTTCAAAGTTGAATTTATCCATTTCTTCATCATTGATTCTGGGTTCAATATTTCTACCAAATTCGAGGTCGTCACTCAATTGTTTAGAATTGCATCTTTGAGGTATTCTTGGATTTAATTGAATGTTACCCGTTACTTCGCGACCAAATATACACTTACAAGTGTACTTCGTTGCAAAGGGCTCCTTGTTATTTTCTTCGTAGAGTAATTCATTAACAGTGGAAAATCTTTCTTTCGCAAAAGTTGCAAGTTTTAGTCTTTTATTGTGAATATTCATGATAGTGTCGTAACTATCTCTAAAATTTTTCAATTCACTTGAAGAAATTTTCATATTTTCATCAATTATTACCTTCCTATAGTTTCGTTTGCGTTTTGTTGACTTTATTGTATCTAAAACTGTTGTTTGATTAGTATGCGTATCATGCGACATATGGAAAGTTTTGTCATTTGTTATAGTTTTCTCATAGGCTCCACCAGTTATACTATCAATTGAATCTACACTTCTCTCAATAATTTGGTCAAAGTCAATTATACTTAAATCTTCATTTTCATGTACTTTGTTGTTAGCATCTATATCCACTATTTTTCCATCATCGCCAAATTCAAAGTCCACTGCAGCATCAGATTTGAGACTTTCGCTTAATTCATCTAGCGTGTGCAATTCTTGATCCATAAAATTTTCAATAGTCTTAGTATGTACATCTGGTACTATCGTGATTTGACCAGTAGTAGAAGCAAATAAAGAATGATTCGCATCGTAATAAAGCTGTTGATCTAGTTGTTGAATTCGTATTCTACGTTCATCCTGCACTTCCGACCCTGTGAACGGTTTAAACAAATCTTTGCTAACGTCGAAGAACGGATCTTCCTTGAGAAATATCTGATTGTGATCTCGTGCCTTAAAATTATCATATTGCAGGTGATTAATATTAATAACGGTGAAGTTTTGTTTATTTGTCAATGTATTTAAAAAAATCTCTTTCTGGAGTTTGGTTTTGATAAGCGATACATCACTTAAAAAATAATCTATTTTTTGCTTATACATTAATGAAACCCCATATAATAGGTTAGATGACAATCTTAGAGGGATTGATGATTGAGGATTACCAATTATATCGCACGTCTGAGGAATTGAGATACTTAGTATATCCTTTCTCACCAACCTCCTATATGTTGTTTTGGACCCAAGAGTAGCTAATAACCAAGCAGTACTAAGCCCAGTGTCAACAGAAACCTTAGCAATCAATTCATTGCTATTGTTAATATTATTGTTCATTATGATAGATAGTTTGTCGTTTTTAAGAAGTGAATACTAAAAAAATGGCTGTAAAATTAGAAAAGCGGCGCTTTAGCGCGTTTTAAACACAATTTTTTTGCAACAAATTATCAGCAGCAAACTATTATAAGACGGTATTTAAAACGATGATTCTATATGTATAAACGTATATAGTAATAATAGAAAATTCAAATTATTAAGAATTATGTGATCTTGTTACTTACTGTATGCAATTTTTCATAAAGAGTAACAATCCACTTAACAGTAAGTTCAAAATTATCATCTTTCAATGATCTATAAAGATATGGAAACATACTATGATTAACACGAGACGAATAATAGGTGTTGTTTTCACGAGTAGAGAATTCTGGAACACCGTATAACACATGGTTAAAAAACCCCTCTTGTTTAGTGTTATATATATATTGATAATCTTTATTGTTCAATGTTAAAGCGCTTTCAAAATGCAGTAATCTATAGTTAGCGAGTTTATATTGAGCATATATTTTCAACTTCTTTAACAGGTTGTACCACGCAAAATCTTCTATCAACTTCCGTGCAATATCATCATTGTAGATATCTAGAGCTAGCGATTGTTCCACTAAATCTTCAAGTAAAGAATGAATCTCTTTTAACAACATGGAAAACTGGATCTTACCGTCCAGCACATCATCTTTTAAGCCTGAATATAGACTTGATTTCTCGATTAAGTGCAACGGTACTTTTTTGGACGACCAGTCTCGAAGTTTGGGTTTGCTTTCAGTGGTGAATTTATCAAAATATAAGCCTATTTTTCGGAAATACAGGAATGTTTTCATATATATGACCTCATGATCACCTAGGGATACAGCCAATAATCCCATATATCTAATTAACAGACCATGCAATAATAGATCGTTATCGATTTTACTTTTGATCAACCAATCGTATGAATAATAATTTGAGTTAGGAATATGTATAGCTGGATCGCGTAGAGGGTCATTTTCGAATTTGATATTAATCAGTGGAACCCCCAAGAAATTCTGAAAAACAAGAGCATCTGAAGTTTTTATCAGTTCTCCAAGCAAATTATTTATAGATACGTTATCTTGTTTTGCCCAATAGTTATGCAAAGTAGTGAATTCTTCGTCCTCATGATCATTATCATCGCCAATTCCATGATGCGTCTTATTTGGTTGTGCCTTCAATATAGTAGAATTCTTAGGTATTGGAATGAACCTAGAAATTTTCTTCAAGACATGGTTAAACATCGGATTTGAGTCTACTTTAAAATGGCTACCCATAACAGCATCCCCATCTATGTTAATATAACAAAGTACTGGCTGTTTAGAATTAAATGCATTAGTATCATTTGTGAAAGATCTAGATCCCAAGAGACCATTATGAGTACCATCCCAGGATACAAACTTTATAGTTCTTAATGGCTTCCATCCTAGATTTCTTAATCTCTGAAAGTTTCTCATTATTTCAAACAAAATAACATGACTACTAAGAGGATTTGAACTCGTAAATGAATCACGCGAAGCTCCGATAATTATTTCACTATCTTTTATAATACCTTGCAAGGAACCTATGACATTAGTTAGCTTTCTATTTTTTTCTGAAGCGAATTTTGTGATGATTTCCAATTTGAAAGTCCTTGCTTTTATCAGCGGGTCAAAAGGCCAGTGTGCAAAATCACGATTAACGACATTGGAATCCAAAGTCTCTAATATTGGCTTCACAGAATTGAAGCTTATTGGAATCGAAGGAATGGATGGACAAACCATGGCCTTTGAGTTATCGAAAAAATTGAATCCGACAGTATCTCTTTGTATGGCCAGTTTCAAATACTTATTGGTATCATTTATATCATTGACATCATTATAGACAATGAAACCAATAGCACCATAGTTTTCCGCTATTTGTAATTTTTCCGATGTAGATAAATAAGAATTTATATTCGATCTGGCGATAACAATCTTATTCTTTGGATCAATGTTGTTCTTTAGTAACAATTGAAAGTCTTCATTAGTACACTCATTGACATAAATATATTCCCCAGTAGCATTTCCGGAGAATCCAAATCCATTATAAGCTGGTGTTTTAAAGGAATGCTCGAACAAAGATGCATTGTAAACGCTGCTTCCCGTCTTAGAGTTAATTAATTCAATTGACAGCGAAAGTGGCTTCTGCAAGTTAGGCACATCATAAGTATGTGTCTCGGTTTCCAACCCTAAGTTCTTGAAGTTTTTCTTAACGTATGAAAGCAATTCGTTATTATCAGCTCCTATCAAATTTTCATCATTTTTCCGATTTATTGAGGTGAAATTGCCTAACCACCAGTCAATATAATCTTCATTTGCCACTTCATTGTAGGTATTTCCTATACTACTGAATAAGAGATAATTACGCTTGACATCCGATTTAGTCAAGTGTTGTCCATGCCACCTCCGAAAATCCCTACTTAATGAAGTTCTCGGCAAAAATGATAAATGCATCGCTATAATTGCAACTACCCCTAATGAACAAAACCACCAAAATCTTCTCTTTGAAAATTCTATCAACTCTCTTCTGATTTCTTCATATTTTGATTGGACATCTTCATTATCCATCGAGGTATCATGGGTCTGTGGCTGCTGTTCCTGTTGTAATTGTTCCAGAAACTGACTCCGTAATAACGGAACAGTTTCGTTGTCTGACTCGTTTTGCAGGTCTCTATTTAATTGTGCCATCTTTCACTACTTATTTTTATCATCAGTTCTATACGATATGCTATTTTTATAGGAATAAGGATAACGTTGTAAAGTTATTTACTTCGAATCGTTATCAGTTTTGTATATGCCTGACCAACTTTTAAGACAAAATTGACCACGCATAGGTCATATGACGAGTTATTAAATAGAACCGTATCAAATATATTAGCCAGATAGAACCACTACTACAATACACTTGTAGTGACATATATTTTATTGGTCAACTCTGTAGAGAATGAATATGGCTATAGTATAACTATACAAAGATACATTGTAGCTGCTATATTAATCTAAGCTTTTAAATTAAGCCTTTATGGCCAAGTTGGTAAGGCACCTCACTAGTAATGAGGAGATCGTCAGTTCGAATCTGGCTGAAGGCAATTTTTTTTGGTTTTTGGGATTGGATTCTATTAAATTAGCCTTTGTTAAGTTGAAGCGATTACATATATACACCTATAGATATACACTGTTGACTTGAATCATAAAACCCCGGGTTAATAGCAAATATTTTAATATTAATATGGAACATGTAGATGTAGATTTCGCAGAGATGTAAGTGAGAATAAATTCTTGATGAGCATAAAACTTAAATAAACAGACTTACCATAAGGGTAAAAAAGAGTAATGAATACAGATGGGTTGTCAAAGGAGAAGGTATCAGATTCACAAATAAGCAGTGAACAGATTTTGCAAGATGCTTTTCAACTTAGAGATGAACCTTTAAACCGTCCTAAACAATCGATCCAAGACTTGGATGAATTACGATCGTTTCAGCTTACCAAGAGAAAGGAGTACGAACAACAATTGAATAAGAATAGATTAAATTTCGGCCAGTGGTTAAGGTATGCGAAGTGGGAAGTAAACCATAATCATGATTTTCCTAGGGCAAGATCGATTTTTGAACGTGCTTTAGAGGTGAACGTACAGCATATTCCGTTCTGGACACATTACATTCAATTTGAGCTTTCACATAAAAATATAACACATGCGAGAAACTTGCTAGATAGAGCAGTAACCATTTTGCCTAGGGTTGACAAGTTATGGTTTCTTTATGTGCAAACAGAAGAAACGTTGAAGAATTACCAAATGGTTAGGATAATCTTTGAAAGATGGCTATCATGGAATCCTAATCCTTCTGCATGGGATGCTTATATAAATTATGAAAAAAGATACGACGAATACGACAATGCAAGGGAGATCTATGTAAGATACGTTCAAATTCATTCCTCTGGTGAAATATGGTTGAAATGGATTGATTTTGAAATGAATGACGTCCCGATAGACCCTGAACAGGTGTCACGAATCAGAAATGTCTTTGAATTATCAGTAGATACAATGTTAGCATCAGAATCATTACGGGGAGATATACTGCTTGCCGAAATAATTAATAAGTGGTCCCTCTGGGAGATATCAGTGAAAGAATATGAAAGAGCAAGAGCTATATTCCAATTAATGTTGAAAAGCGATACTATTCAACAAATTATAACTCCGGAACAAAGGAATCATATTTACCTGTCATACACCGAATTCGAGAAAAGCTACGGCGATAAAGATACTATTGAATCCAGTATCATGATGAAAAGAAAATTGAAATATGAGGAGGAAGTGAAAAAAAATCCACTGGATTACGATTCGTGGTGGTCTTATATTAGTATTTTACAACAAGAAAATAACAATGAAGTCACACGAGAAACATGCGAGAGAGCAGTTAACGTGATACCGGCGGATTCTTTCAAATCTACAGTTTGGAGAAGATATATCTACATATGGATCAAATATGCACTTTGGGAAGAGTTCACTGTGGGAAGTATTGAGAACGCTCGAAATATCTGGAATAGAGCATTGAAGGCTATTCCTCATAAAAATTTTACATTTGCCAAGATATGGATAAGTTTTGCTCAATTTGAAATAAGAAATGATCCAGAAAATGGATTAGCAAATGCAAGAAAGATATTAGGTAGATCTATTGGTCAATCAAGTACACTTATGCCCAAAAGAAAACTATTCAAATTTTATATTGAGTTAGAAAAAAAATTGGGTGAATGGGATAGAGTTAGAAAGATTTACGAGAAATGGTTAGAATTATCATTGGTAGGAGAAAATAATCTATCTACTATTAATACCCTATTGGCCTATATTGATTTTGAGAAAAATATACAAGAGCACCAAAGGTGTATTTCTCTTTTTGAATTGGGTGTTCAGTTGGTAGAAGATGATAAGATATTTACTAAGGTTAACCCATTAGAGTATATGTTGATGCGCTTTATAACTTACTACAAAGAAGAAATGAGATATGCTGAAGCTAGGCTGTTATATAGGAAGTTGGTCGAACGAGTCTCAACTCCTAAGGTCTGGATTTCATTTGCCTTATTTGAGTCGTCGATTCCTACTGATACACAATTAAAGGCTTTTGAAGAAAGCACTGAAGAAGAATTTGAATTTTCAATCGATGAAACACACAGAGGAATGACTAGAAGCATTTTTCGGGAGGCTAATGATTTTTTCAAACTAAATAGTTTGAAAGAAGATAGAGCCGTTATTATTGAAGCATGGAAACAATACGAAGAAGCCAATGGTTCTGAGGAGTCGTTGCGTGATATAAGCAAAAAGCTTCCTGTCATAGTCAAGAGAAGAAGATTAATAGAAGGCGAAGAAGAAGAATACTTGGATTATATATTTCCAGAGGATGAAGAAGCCAAACCATCTAAAATATCTGGCCTTAACGCATTCTTGGCCAATGCCCAAAAATGGATGGCTGATCAAAATTAGTGGAATTCTATTATCCAGTCTACAATTCCATAAGGCGAGTTCTCTTGCATCTCAATTGCATGATATATAATTTATTAACTTAGTAATATTGATAGTCGTAAAGTATATCTATAGTAGAATAAGACCAATAAGCTTTTATCAAGAGGATACAAAGATTTCTTAAATCTCCCAGAACCAGGTATAATATTGCTCTAATGAAGGGCGTAGGGAACCAACACACCCCCATACATGTTATCATTAAACTTCTAAAATCCACCTCTCAATGTCAAAACCAAATGTAAGGAGGCACCAGCATTTATATTCGATTCTTGGACTGTACTATCATCGTTTAATTGGGATCCATTGAAAATCAAACGCTGCTGAGATGGGGGAATTCCTTCCTTTTCTTCCATCATGTCTTTTATACAAATAATTTTATCAGTTGGCTCAATATCAACCGGGATATCTCTACCTGTTAAAGTTTTGACTTTCACTTGCATAATTGTGTATTAACTAGCTTATGTATCAAGAGATTAGTTCGAATTGGTACGAAGTGAGTATTCGATTGATTGATTTTTGGGAGCACTCTCACTGAAAAATTATGTTCAATGCTTCAGCTAAAAATGATTTTTTAGATGATTACTGCAATATATTATAAACTTAACGATGCTTCCAACTCCTATAGTAAAAGACATAGATATTGATAATGTATACGAACCAGCAGAAGACTCATTTTTATTATTAGACTGTCTAGAGGAACAATACCAGTTCATTACAGAAAGATTCAGATCAAGAATACCGTTGGTTACAGAAATAGGGACGGGTTCTGGGATTGTTACGACTTTCATTCAGCAGAACATATTGCCGCAGTCGATGTTTATCACGACAGATATCAATCCCCATGCATGTAAAACTGTCTTGCAAACTGATAAAGACAACAACATTGATTCCAAGCGCACGAAGGAACCGTATGTCCTTGATTCATGTCAAATGAACTTAACAGCTGGTATACGACACGGCACAATAGACATGCTTGTGTTCAACCCACCGTATGTTCCGGCATTTGAACTTCCCAATATTCCAACCACGGAAGAAGATAAGACGTGGTTAGATCTCGCTCTTTTGGGTGGAGAGGATGGAATGGTCGTAACTTGGAGATTATTAAACGAATTGGATGCCATTTTAACACCAGAAATTGGTGTTGCCTACATTTTATTCTGTGCCAGGAATAAGCCGAAAGAAGTTGCAAAAACCATGCAAGAGAAGGGATGGGACGTCAAAACGATAATTTTCAGAAAAGCAGGGTGGGAAGAACTCAGTGTATTACGATTTATAAGGCCATGATCTTTGGAATACAAGGACTGTATTGGGCCTTGAAATATTGTCCTAGACAATATGGTGTTCTTTTTTTTTGCGGAAAGAACTCAAATAACTCAATTTTACAAATTAACTTGATATATGAGACCGAGTCCATTACCACTCTTTGTACGATAGCATATACATAGAAATATAGAAACAATATAGACTAGTTTGGCTCATTTCCGGAGTAGCAAGTACTATTCTTAGACATAAACTGTAAACCATTCATTATTGCAGGTTAGAATTTTGGTCTACGAGATTCACAACCACCGTGAAGAGATTGAAACAACTATTTAGACAGGTTCTGTAAGATTGTGAAATATCAGTATGTCGGCATTTAGTAGAAGATATACAGATGGACCCCTGAACTATGGACAGGACATAAGAGGCCGATCAGAGAAAAAGGTAGAGGCTTCACATACTACAAAATGGTCAGGCACCCCATCAAGACATAAGAAAATTGGAAAGGAAGATTTCGATACTATTGTAACCGGCCATTTGACTCAAGAACAAATGGATGCTTACCAGCAATACTTTCGGATTGAGGAGATTTCAGATATATTAAGGATGGCTCTGGAACTGCAATCAGAAGTCTTAAGTTTACTCCCATCAGGTAATATTGCAAACAATCCAAATTTTGAAAGAGAACCATCACCACCACCAAAATATGATGCAGCCGGTAATAGAAGCAATACAAGAGAAGCGAGGACCAAACTAGCTCTTGAAAAAGAAAGGCATTATTTAGTTGAAGTTGCGGCTGGTAACATTAAGAATTATATGTCGCCTATTGACTATCGCAAACCTGTTAAGACGTACGAGAAAATTTATATACCCGTTAAAGATTATCCAGACATTAATTTTGTGGGATTATTGTTAGGACCAAGAGGTAATACATTGAGACAATTACAAGAAGATAGCGGAGCGAGATTGGCTATTAGAGGAAAAGGGTCTGTGAAGGATGGTAAGTCCACATCATCGACTAATGATGACGATGACTCGAATAGTTCATTATCGTTTTCGAATCCAAATCTTAATTCAAGCGGAAGTGATGATTTGCATGTCGTAATAACCTCTGATTCTCAACTGAAAATCGCAAAAGCTATTAAATTGACGAATCAAGTTATTGAGAAGGCCATTTCATCGCCAGTTGGACAAAATGACTTGAAAAGGGGTCAATTGAGAGAGTTAGCTATATTGAATGGTACATTGAGAGAAACTAAACCTTATAATCCAGAAGCGCAGCAATCCAGACGCCAGCGCCCGGGATTAGACGTCTCACAGCTTGTTTGTAAACTGTGTGGAAAGGTTGGTCATTTTGCAAGAGATTGTAAATTTAGAGGAACTGCTGACGGCAACAATAATCCAATTGTTCAAGATCAAGCCGACTCTTATCAACAAACGGCCCCATATTCTGATTCAAGGAGACAAAGAGAAGAAGAGGATCCAAGAAACAACGGAAGAGAAGAAATATTGCCCCCATGGAAAAAGAAGAAGCCCAATGTACCTTTACCTCCATGGCAGAGACCCCAACAACCACTACCATCGACAGATGCTCCTCCTCCACCCGCAGGATTGGCACCACCGCCGTCAAGTTTGGCACCACCACCACCACCGCCGTCAAGTTTAGCACCACCACCACCACCACCATCAGATATAGCGCCGCCCCCACCGCCATCTTCAGATATAGCACCACCTTCAGGTATTGTAGCAGCAGCAGCAGCAGCAGCAGCAGCACCACCACCACCACCACCTGCAAATGGAGTACCAGCAGCACCACCACCACCTGCAAATGATGCGCCACCAGCACCACCACCACCTGCAAATGATGTGCCACCAGCACATCTGTCTAAAAAAAACCCACCACCTCCCCCACCAGCTTGATATGATTCTTAATAGGCATAACTAGGAGTGTCTAGTTTAGGTGCTTATATATTGTATATAATCAAATATTTAATAATAAACAAAGCTCTACTAATTTTGAGGGTAACACCGCAACAGTTTTACTTCTGTAGGATTAAACCAAAACTATCCTCTGTATTGATGCAATTTTTCAATATCTTATATATACACAAGCGTGTTATCTTACAACTTTAAGAATTCTCCGATATAGTGTAACGGCTAGCACGGTTCGCTTTCACCGAGCAAACCCGGGTTCGACTCCCGGTATCGGAAAATTTAATTTTTTATTGATGAAATAATGAAGATCAACAAGACAATAAAACGATTGATACGAAAGATCTTAGACTATAAGTTATTACAGAACCACGATCATCGCCATTCTTACAGATAAGATTTATAGTAAATGATATATATTGAACTAATATTATAAGTAAATGATTTGATATGGTTTCAGAAAAATCAGATCTTGTGTATGCATATAGGTTACTGAAATCCCCATTTTCAATTATTTCATTGAACAGACATTCAATAACACAAATAAAATCGTAATTTACATGAATGTGAATTTGCTGGCAATATTAACGACTTTTAAGCTCAAAAATCCAATAAATATTGCCAGGTCTATTTTTTTTTTTTTAATTTAAATTTCTTTTATCTCCTTTATTTCTATCGACTTGCACTTCACCAGAAAACATGCCAGGAATAATTAACCACCGAGCACTGCAGAGCCAATCTGCCATAGGGGAGATTATTTGGAAACTAAGTCCAAGTTTTCGTACACAGATCCCGATTGCTTATATAAATCTGATGCAGTGACACCACTATTAGTTTGTTCGTTATCCTTCAATTGTTGTAACATAAGTCTTGTTCTTTCTCTTTCTTTGAATCCATGTAAGCATTCTGAATAATCTTCAAATTGAGGTGTGCATGCTTTCTTGGTTTCCGTATCAGCAGAAGTGTAGCATGCCACTAAAGTTTGGAATTCGTAAAAGCACTTTCTGGTACCGCCGGATCTTGAGTATGGTTGCATTTTTACGTGTTTATATTGCCAATCGGAATATTAGCTGGGGATGTTTGACTAGTATATATTTCATAGACATAATTAGTTTTTCGTTGCGCTAATTGGCCATTAGTCGAATTGAAAATCGCACGACTTTTTTACCTTACAGAGCAGACCTATATTAAGCTGCAAATAGATTACTACAATGAATATGACGTTAGATTTAGGTTTATTAGTTAATTGATGCAATTTATACATAGGCCAACATTTCACGTATACAGTCTTTAATTTCGTAGTATAATGGGCCCATAGCACCATCAATGACTATGTCACCGGTGTCTTCACCTTCTACGCTGCTGTAGGTAACCTTTCTTATGGCTAGACTATTGTTCACAACCAATGTACCTTCACTTTTGAATTCTGCATTCATATTACGGCTGATGAGCTTCTTTTTGAGCTCCGGCAATCTAATATTCCCAATGGCCAATTTTGGACCGTTATTATTGAGTAATTGGCCAGTAGTTGCGGCATGTGCATCTACGAGTGCTTGTTGTTGCTTTAAGAAGTCTTGATTGGAAATGTGTTTCAAAGTGAATTGGGTCGATGAATTCATATAGTCACTGATAGTCTTTTGCTTCTTATTAGGCAAATCTTGGTTATGTATTTCTAGCTCACCATACACCTGGGCGACTCTGTAACTGCCATCGATATTTTGCCATTTTAAGCTATCAATAATACTATCATCTAATTTAATTTCAAAGTTACTTAAACCGATACCAGTATCATCAGAGTCGTCACCACCAATCTTAACTGGTGTATTGCACTGTACGGCGACAATTGCCAGCTTACCAGCACTGTTCTTACTTGTAACGAAATTCGAAATGCCTCCCCTTATTGTTGCCAAAGATAAATATCTCGATGAGTTTGCTAAGGACTTCTTATTTTGCTCCTGTTGTTGTTGATCTTGTTGTTGGTCAAACATCTGCTTAACAGTCGCTAAACCATTCATTTCTTCGATTGTGGTTTGATTTGCACTGAAATCGGGCAATAATAATAAATTGTATGGTTTTAACGATGAAACGATCAAACTTAGCGAACGCATATCCACCAAACCAGATAAGTCAACAAATGACAATCCACACCTCATACGTAACTCTTGTGGCTTGGATGAAAAAGAAGATGCCGCATTGAGTGGAACTCTCTTTCGAGGGCTGAATAATGTATCAAGGTTTTTCTGTAACAATTGATTATTTAGGAGTTCCTGAGGTGTGATTTTGTTTTGGTTATTGTTATCTTTATCCGAGTTTTTACCACGGCCTTTACCCTTATTATCGACATTACCCCATTTACGCTTCTCGTTTTGTTCGAATTTTCGTTTACTTTCCATGATTAATTTGTTACTACTAGTATCCTCTTGCTTTTGGAAATCTTTGATATCGATTACTTCACCATAATCATCAAATTTTTGCTTATGAGAACCAACTATATAAGGAAACATTGCTTGTCTAGGTTTCAATTTATGTGTAATCTTGAGGTCTAGTGGACGATTTGCTTCAAGAGTTTGCTTGACGTGATCTGTTATAAATGCTTCGTGAGCTGAAAGTTCGTCAACTTTGACAACAGCGGGCACATTTGCTGTGGTGGAAGCATCCGCGTTAGCAGGTGCTTCAGTATATTTTAATGCCACAGCTTCATCATCAGATGAGACAACATCGTCCTCTTCATCCGATGAAGAATCATCACCATTTATTGTATCTGCATTTAATAAATTTTGATTCTTTCTATCTCTTACCTTAGCAAGTAACTTTTGCTTTCTCTGTAAATTTATCTTTTCTTGAAAATCCGTAAGTTCAGCACCTATTAAAGGTTCTTCCCTATTCCAATTTTCCAAGCTAATTGCCTTTTCTAACGGGACAGCGACCCCATCTTCAACGTTACCTCCTTGCTTTTGCTTCGTGAGATTGTACCAATCATGATATAATTGGGAGTTAATTGTATTATCTAACCCAAAATGCGTTTTTTCTGTTAACACTATGGTTGTTTTCTCATCCTGACATAAGTATTGTAACGCCTCAGACGACATATCACCGTTCTTAAAATCAATACCGGAACAGAAGACAATTTTTGGACCACTTAATTGAACAAGCTCACTTGGGTCCAGTAATAAATCGACTTTAGAAGGGTCGAAAGGGAAATTGTTCTTATTCGAACTATTACTATTCACAGAAGACGCTTCCTCCCATTCCTTTACTAATTGTGATGACATCCATTCCAATAAATTTGACGCGTAGCTTAAAACCTTAGTCCCGGAATATGATAAGAAATAGACAGGTATGGGCGCACTTTGTAAATGCTGATCTATTAAATGCAATAATTCCAAAAACCTACCTGAAAGAGATGTAGGCAATAATACTGCACCACCATTAGCCAATGTAGCATCAACCAAATTAAGGAATTTTTCTGTCCGTTTCTTATGAGACATGGTAGACCCTAAATCGGTATTTGTAATTAATACAGTTGGTCTCATCAATTGTGATAATGGATTCCCACTTGACGACGACAAAAAACTAGCACTATTCAAAAATGAATCCTTAGAATGGTTCCACGATGGCGCATATATGATTTTTTCTAATCTCCTCGTTATCAACCAGAACGTACCACCTAAAGTGTGCCCAGCATTGTATGGAGTGATAACCAATCTATTATCAAATACACTCAATGTTTGAAAAAACTTCAACGGTATAATCTTATCAAACCATTCGTCAACCTCATCAACTTCTAATATGCTATTATTCAATGGTCCCAAAACACCATTAGCCCTATAATATTCAACTGTCGAAACTCGTCCCAACTGATTTACCGGTAATGTAGAATAAATAGGAATATTGGACATCAAATTAGGAAACTTTATACATAACAAGACAAATCCACTTATAAATTCTGGTGTTGAATGAGATAAGAGTATTATGTCGACTTCTTTTAGGTATTGTTCCATGTATAAAATGTCTTCATGATTATTACCATTCCAGCTCGGATCAGCCAAAATCTTTATATCATTATCAAAAGACAAGAGCGATGCCTTACATGAATAATCATCTGTGCTCGGTGTTATTATAGAAAACGTGAACATTCTGATAACCCATTGATCGTATTGTCTCTGTATTTATATTATGTCCTTATTATCGAAATGCTAATTAAATTTTACATATAATGTCGTCACTTTTCAAAATGCGACATTTGAAGATTTAGACAATACTAGTACATCTACGGGGTACCAATTAGATCAATACAAGCTAACGGAATGAATGATGTCGTGTTAGACATTTTAGGACAGCAATCACTTAAAATATTCACTCAAATATGTTTTTGTTATTCAATGGGTGAAGATGGTAAGTCGAAAGACGAAATTCTCGAGACATTGAGTAAAGGTTTGGAAAGATTGACGGAAGGGTTTCCATGGGTTGCAGGACAAGTGGTGAATGAGAGAGGAGAAGTGGAAGATGATACTGGAGTATTTAAAATCAAGGGACTTGAGAGAATTCCTCGGTTGATTGTCAAGGATGTGAGTGAGCAAGGATCAATTCCTTCAATGGAAGAGTTGAGAAAGGCTAGTTTTCCCATTAGAATGTTGGATGAAAGTTTCGTTGCTCCTAGAAGTACCATTCCTGGAATTTTTAGTGAATCGTCTGATGTTCCAGTTTTTATTTTGCAAGCTACATTTATTAAAAATGGGCTTATTTTGACTTTCTTAGGCCAGCATCAAGTAATGGATGGAACTGGGCAAGCACATGTTATTTCTTTGCTTTCGAAGGCTTGCTGTGGGGAACGATTCACCAAAGAAGAATTAGAAACAGGAAATATGGGTCGTGAAGACATAATCCCATTACCTACAGGAGAAGAAAAATCCAATTTGGGTGATTTGCATCAAAAGCTCGCACATCAAATAATTCCAAATCCCTCTCCATCATCCAACCAAGAACCACCTGAATGTGCTTGGGCGTGCTTCAATTTTCCTTCTTCTTCTCTCAGTAAATTGAAATTGCTTGCGTCCAAAGACCTTCCTTCAAGCACAAGTTTTATTACAACAGACGATGCACTTACAGCTTTTGTTTGGCAATCCGTTTCCCGAATCCGTCTTTCAAGACTATCTCCATACAAAAAATCTGCTCTCGCAAGAGCTGTAAATGTTCGACCTTATCTAAACATCCCTTCAACCTACCCTGGAATGGTTCAGAATATGACCTACAACGATTTTACAATTTCACAATTAACGAATTGTCCACTTGGCATAATCGCGTCGCAACTTCGATCCAACTTTGACCCCAAACTATCCACCCTAGACCAAGATACTCGTGCACTAGCTACTTTTCTCGACTCAGCCAAAAATAAATCAATTACATCGTTCACTGCAACGTTAGATTTCTCCTCCGACATAGCCTTAAGTTCTTGGGTAAAACAAAATAGCTATTCTTTAGATTTTGGCATTGGTCTCTACAACCCTGAATCGGTTAGACGTCCTCAATTCACTCCAGTTGAAAGTCTCATGTATCTACTCCCTAAAACCCCCAATGGTGATGTTACACTTGTAATTTGTCTCCGTAATACCGATATGAACCTCTTAAAATCTGACAAACAATTCATTAAATACGCTACTTGTATCTCATAAGATGTATTTTTCATGAAGTTTGACTTTTGAGAACGGCCAAATGCACCCATTTGCGATGCTTTGGTACGAAGCAAGATTTCAAGCTACAATATTTATAATATACAGCCGAAGTTCGAAACAAATTTTATAGTATACAACTTAGATAAAAAGCATGCAAATAAATTGAGGACACAATCTATAAGAAAAGAAATAAAAATAACGATATTGAAATGAATGGATAAATAAATAGACAAATAAAAACGATTTTTCAACGATCAAAATTAATACTTGTTCTTGTGTGGTATGAAAGCAAAGTCTCGGCCTGGGTTAATCCTGGAAGTTCATGAGTTGTTTGAATTCTATCCAAAGAATTTCGAGCAGTAGTATATTGACCTTCTTTCATCATTTGTAACCGTAATTGATTTAAATCAAGCTTGTTTATATTATTACTGGCAATAGTATTCTTTCTGGATTTTGAAACAGTGGCACGTCTTTTGATTGTCTTGAAAGTCCTCTTAAGAGTATTAGACTTTTCCACTGTGCTACCAGTATCAAAGGGATCTTCGTTTTTCTCTTCCTTAATGTTATTTCCAATTCTCTCTAATACGGATGGATCGCCATGTTTTAAATCACTCAATATCCTATGTTTTTCAACATCTTCGAGGTCAGTTGGATCATAAACTTCGGGGTAATCATCGTATTCACCCGCAAGTGCCTTCTCTCTTATAATGTCAATGTCTCTTGGGCGGAAATTTCTCATTAAGAAATCAAATGTAAATCTTGGTAAGAGACAGAACATAACACCGATAAAAATAGTACACCAACATGCTAAAGTACCAAGAATTTGTGCACCAGCTTTGTAAAATTCAGCAGCATATACTCTGGAACTCCAAACACCAGTCCAGAAATATACAAGAAGGATAGATATACTAACAATCAAGAGAGTTAACCAATCCCATCTATATTGCTGCAACAAAACATAGACGTTACAGGCGGTAACTGAAATACAAGCAGCGACCACACCTATCCAGAATCTATGATCCAAGCCTAATCCTTGAGGATTTTGGAATGATTTATACATCAACAAGTATGGGAAGTAAAACGAGATAACTGACTGATAAAGTCCATCGAACATATACCATGAGAATTTATACTGTGACCAATCAAGCCCCAAAATACCAGATCTGTATAACTGAGGAACCAAAAGTGAAACAGTATCTGAAACGTCTTGATCCAAAACAGCTAAAACAATAATTGGCAATGAAGTAAATGCCAAGTTATAAAACATCAAGTAGGTATATTCGTAAAGATAAGACCCATCAAAGTCGTTATAAATACCGTACCAGAAACATGTTAATGTGAATACGACATTCTTGTAGAAGAAACAAGGAATCATCTCTGCCAACCTTTTGTATGACCATCTGCCATGAACGAGTAATAATCTGGTTAAGTACTTAAACTGACCAATTGCGTAATCTGACGACATAACCGCCTGTCTACCTTCCTCACCAGCGATACCAATACCGATATTCGCAGCCTGGATCATGGCAACATCATTAGCACCATCTCCAATGGCTAATGTCATGACATTAAGCGAGGTCTTCACCATCTTGACAACACTAGCTTTTTGTGATGGGGAGACACGACAGCAGATTACCGATTTACATTGTTTACCAAGTAGCATAAATTTGTTCTTCAAATTCTGAATTGACTCATTCTCATTTGATAAGTCACCAAAAATATGTGCCAATGCAGCACCGTCAATTATAAGTGCAAAATTCGCAGTCGGAGATGAATGGTCATTTTTAGCTTCAGACATGAGGGACTTAATTTCATTATTGAAATCTGTAGTTCCATTTAGCATATTAAAATTCTCTTGCAAATATTTTGTGACCAAGTTATCAATGTACGCAATATTTTCAGGGTCATTTTCATCCGGACGAACAACCAATAATTTCATATCATTTCCTAACAAGTTGCATGAGAAACCAATATTAATAGCGGTTTCAATTCTATCACCAGTTAAAACCCATAATTTAATACCCGCCTCCCTTAATATACCAATTGAATCTGGAACACCTTGTTGTAACCTATCTTCAATAGCTGTACCACCTAAAAGTATTAAGTTCTGTTCTATCTCTTCATCCAATTCATCAATAATCTCTTCACGACTGTCATCAATAGAAGAATATGCTTCCTTATATCTTGCTAACCAATTTTGAAAATAGGTAGGATCTAATTCTTTCTGAGCGATACATAATGTTCTTAAACCCTCTTTTGCAAAATCTTCTAGGTGTAATGCTGTTCTAGTGATAACTTCTTCGTTGCTCAAATTATTGTCTAATCTGGAAAAAATAACATTATCAGCACCTTTAGATATTAATAGAATTCTGTTATCTGGAGTCCGAATAATACAGGACATTCTTTTTCTAGCAGAGGTGAAGGGTATAACTTGTAGCAATTCATATTCTCTAGGTTTTCCATAAATATTCAAAACCAACGACTTTCTTAAACGTTCTTTAAATTCGATTCCAACATCTCTAGCAACTGCAACCAATGCAGCTTCATCAGGAGATTCCGCCTTGAAATCTCTTAAATTTGGGTTATCTGAATTTTGTTCTGTTACGACAGTGTGGCATAAAGCCAAGGCGTACATAAATTTTTCATTCGCTTCTTTTTGTTCTTTACCAGTGACCAACTCTGGCGTAATAGTGTCTCTAACATAATCATTGGAAATAAATGTTAAAGCTTCCTCATTCAATTGATCGTTGTTACTGAATTTGATTAAGTTATCAATCATATCGGTTTTATTCTCAGCTATAATGTGTTTCCATTTTTCTTGTTCCTTTACGATATCAACCCCTTCTCTCTTATCTAAACCTTGCTTTGCTTCTGTATAAGCATAACCATACGACTTACCATTGATCGTGCACTTCTTGAATTCCATAACATTTTGGGTCAATGTACCAGTTTTATCACTGAAGATGTATTCAATTTGTCCCAAATCATCAGATATATTCCAAGACTTTGGAATACAAGGGAAATCAAGTCTATCATAATACATCTTTATATCTGAATAAATAAAAAACGCTTGTAAAGTTTTGATAATTTCAACAGAAATGTATAATGAAATTGGAACCAAAGACTGATAAATAATTAAAGCCACAAAGAAAGCAAGGACACCATTAGCTGCTGCAGTCGGAGCATATGGTTTAAAATCAAAATATAATCTTGAGATATTTTTCTTATTGTAGAATAGGCCATTGATCAACCCTGAAACAAAACATAAAACAAACAAGACTAAGAAATTGATGATAACAGACAAATTCAATTGCCTTGAAATAAGAGACGATTTGGTTGGAGTAATACCCGAGTTCAACATAACTTTTGTTTCACTACCGGTGTAAACAACAACACCAATAACCCATTTTGTGTTTCTCAAGGTGGATCCTCTCAACAAAACATTGTCATTATTAATCGCTTCTTTTTCATCGTCATTAATCAATTGACCATTTTCGTCATAATTCTCATAATGAATTGTTCCTTTGAAAGTATACAAATGACTGTTTGGCGCATCACATTCGATCCAAAATTTGGTGTTACCCAAGTCTTGGGAATGTTTAATGTTACTAGAGCCACCGCACTTTAATGAATTTTTAACCTTCAAGTTAGTCTCACCATCCAAGTTTTTAGTTTCTATATAACAATTTCCTTCAATATCTGAAGATGAGATAATGATCACATCAGCTGGAACTTCCTCGTTAGCTCTAATTCTAATAAAATCACCAATCGCGACATCCTTCCATCTACGATTCTTAAAGACAGTATTAGTAGAGTTATCGCCGAAAAGATGGGGATTAACTATCGAATCCGACAACGGCTTGGAATGTACATTTCTTGAAACACGCGATTGCCCCGACTTTCTCGGCCTACTCGACGAGGGTCTATTCATCGAAGCTCTATTTGAAGCATACGAATATTCGGAATGCACAGTGGAAACTCTATGTAAGGCATTAATTTCCTCTTCTTTCTCTTGCCTAACAAGATCAGCTTTATTAGATTTTTTTCCAAACACCATAATAGCAGCTCTCTTCATCGCTTTGAAGAATTTATTGTTCTGTCTGGTGCAGGCCTTTTTAAATTTCCTCCACGGACCCACATAAGTGGTCAATACATTGGTATTATTCAACCCTTGCAATAAATGGATCGGCGAGTTATTCAAGTCGGAGTCACTACTCCCTCTTCTGTAATCTTCGATTGCGTCCTTGATGGCAGTAATACACACAATGACAATCAAAGGCACCGCTGCCAAACCAGGGTTGGGTACCCCGAAAATCTGAAACGCACCTAAGATAACCAATATCAAGAAATATGTATTGGCCACATTTGTAAATTGAAACAAGATATTTTTCGGCAAAAACGATAAGGGGGTATATTTAGTGGTTCTGATCTTGTTTCTGGGATACATCAACAAAGGATGGCCCGTTTTGGGGTCTCTTAACTCCTCAGGCAACTCGTGGTTCACATAAATGTATCTGGGGGTATTTCTGTAGATTCTCGTCATGTATTCGGGCATGGGTGCCATTCCCTTGTTGTAGAAGTACGCTTGCAACTTCTCCTTGAATGTAGGTGCTGGCGTCGTTACAAGATCCGACACACGGCTCCTTGCATTCGTATTATTGTCCTTCGACATTCCGCTGTTACCTTTTGACATCGGTCCCTCGGATGAGGTGGATCCCGTCCCTCCTTCATTCTCGTGGACAATGCCATCATCATGGGCATTTTTAGGCCACAGCGAGCTCTGTGACCCATTATTCGAATCAAACGTATTCAACGCCAACGTAGACGGCGTCTGTGCGTTTTGGTCCGTCATCAACTATATTATATTTACACTTATTAATACTCTCACTTGTTCCTCTTAATGGGAAAGCCTCCTGGAAAGTAATATTTCTAGCAAATCGACCAGCAACGTATCAAATTCTAGCACCTTCAACTTCTATTTGTAAGCACCTAGGATCCGTAGTCTCTAACTTCAATAGTTCTACAACCTATCTGTTTTATCCGATGTTGATACTTTACGGATGTATATATTTAATCGGAATAAATTTTGACCACTTCCCGCTATGTTATATGCAGGTCATGTATTACACCAAAACAACCGGTATTGAAACATACATAAACATGCAATCGAAACGGTATACACGGCTCTCTGCGCTCTCTGCGTCGTGTCATCTACATGGCTGGGTTATCTACATACGTATAGTGGGTTGTCCTCAGGAAGTAACAAATCTGGACCAAAAATAACCTGCAAGGGTATCTTTGGGGCTAGATCTCTCGACAGCGTGCGTTATTTAAAGAAGGTCCAATGTTTAGTGTGTCGGATATAAAATACATTTAGTCCTGGCCGAAACGGAAATGTAGCCTCATAGAGAAAAAGAAAATAAAGCATCCCTACACCTCAACATCAGACCTAAACACCAAGCAACTTCCAAACATCAGGTTTACACCAGACGGGAGAATAGGACGGGGTTACCCGGTCACACGGAAAAAAATTGTTGTCGACTCTCACCACTGTGAGCCTGGTGAAAAGTTCAACGAGCGGACATAATTAGCTAGTTCTTATATTGAAAGTAGTATATCTAGTACAGAATAACAAAAAAAACCACAATGTCTATCGAAGAAATCCCACAAGGCGCTGACGTCTCCATCTTATCCAAGAACGAAAAGAAGGCCAGAGAATTGATCAAGAAATTGAACTTGAAGCAAATCAAGGGTATCACCAGAGTCACCTTCAAGCAAAGAGGTAACTTAATCTACGCTATTGACCAACCAGATGTTTTCAGATCTGCTGCTGGTACTTACGTTGTTTTCGGTGAAGCCAAGGTTGATGACATGAACAAGAGAATTGCTGAAGCTCAACAACAACAAGCTCAACAAGAAGCTCTTTCTAAGGCTGCTGGTGAAACCGATGAAGCTGGTGAAGCTGGTCAAGAAGACAAGTCCCAAGAGGCTATCACCGCCGACTTGGAAAAGGCTTCTCTTAACGCTAACAAGATTGAAGAGGAAGAAGCTGATGATGGAGAAGTTGACGAATCCGGATTAGATGCCAAGGACATCGACATTATCGTTGAACAAACCCAAGTTTCCAGATCCAAGGCTGTCAAGGCTTTAAGAGCTCACGACGGTGACATGGTCAACGCCATCATGGAATTGTCTTAGTTTATGAGTATATTATAACGTCATAATACACGCAGTAGGCTTACAATAGAGTACATAATTGAATTGTAGTATTAGCAGAAGATGTATGCATATTTAGGAGTCGTGGAGGGGCGACTCGTTAGTCAGTCTATTAAATGACGAAGAATGGGTGTCGTTGGGCTCGATAAGAGTCAGTTCGACGGTCTCGTCGCCGGAAATCGGGTCTGGGGCTGGTTTGTCCATTACATTGTCAATCAGGGGCCTGTGCAATGCCGGATCTATTGCAAGGGGCGTCACTTCGTTCAATTTGAGTTCCTCGGTTTCAATGGGGGTGGTTATTCCTTCGGTTTCAATGGGGGTGGTTATTCCTTCGGTTTCGGTTTCACCATTCAAAAACCCGCAATTAGGACAGATATACGATACTTTGAATGGATTCGTGCTTCCTGGAGGTGCTAACCCGTTGTGAGTCAAGCATTGCTTGCAGATCAACGCATATCTATTCTCAGTCGCCTCATTATTATCCGATCCAACAATAAAATCTAACACCCTGTCTTGAAACGTTCTGGGTTTCTGCACTGGAGGGTTTTCCTGGAGATTCTGCAACCTCTTTATAATCTGCTGCTGTTGCTGCTGTTGTTGGGCGTTTGGCGTGTCAATTTGGCGTGATGCACCCAGCTGTTTCTTGGTGGCGGACTTGTTACCTGTTTCATCCTTCGACTTCTTTTTCTCGTCCTGGTTTCCATACTTGTTTAACAAGTCGTTTGTGGTGTTGAAATTGGTGATTTTCTTCAACTCCTCGATTTTGAGCGAATGTTTCTTCTTCAACGATTGAAGGTATTTTTCTCGTCTCCCAACCGAAAGCCTGAATATGCTATTAATCAAATACACTATCAAGTACCCCACGACTGGAAATCCCACCAATACCATAAGCTGATCATTGGACTGGCTTTTAATGAAATTGACGATCTTATTTCTTGCTATTGGAGACCTTGGCACCTTCTGATATATATAAACAAGAATCAATGCATATGTTGTTAAGAAAATTTTGCTTAAGGAGAATACCCACCGTTTTGATTTGCCTTTCAAACTGTAGATATGCTGTTGTGTATCAGAGATCTGCTTGGTCAATTGGGTTAATTCTTTTTCGAAAGTATCAGGATCAAATCCCTTCAGCTTGAATATTCCGAAGACTCCCATTTTTAGATTAGGTCTTTTGTTCTATCTAGTATGTATTCTCTGTGTTTTGCATGTATTGTTTGTAAGATAGTCGAATTTTAGCGATGATGATTGCTTTCACGTGGAAAAATTGTTCTACAAAATATATGTATATCAAATCGATTAACGAAGTCTTCGGATAGATTATTACAGCATTTCGACATATAATGACATATACGGTGGGGGATAGAAGAATAAGTATCGACAGCGATGAATTAGATGCTTCAGAAAAGGACTTGATACTAGCACACCTGAAATTATTCAAATATTGTCTCAATAATGCCTCATACAAGTTTTTGATAAGCCTGAAGAAAATCGTACATTTGTACAGTGATATCATTACTATATATAGCACGTTGTTAAGAAAAGTGCCCAATTATGATGATATCACACTTATGACTAATAGGACTCGGTTGAACTTGTTAAAATTAGAAGATGACTTCAATAAGCTCCTTGGCGACAAATGTCAAGGTGACCACACGAGGAAGGGACAATGGGAAGACAGGAACTACGAGGTAGAAGTCAAACGGATCTGCTTGCTATGCGTTGAGTCGTTGAACGAAATCTTTGAGTTGATAGTCAAGAATTTGAACTGCATCGACGTTTTTTTCAACAGCTTCGATAATTTGAAAAAGCTTTTAATACCGTTTTTGTCGAGCCAGACAAAGTCCATACAAAAACTGATGGTCAAGGCATTGTACCTATTCAAGTTGACCACCATAGTGGACGAAGTGAGCTCGATAAAGGAACTCACACCCACCATCATTAAGCAATTACGCAAAATTGAGAAAATCACCGGAGGAATTGAACGAGAACTGATTATTCTTGACACTGCATTTGTAACGTTCGATCCGTCGTTGCAACAATATACTAGCATCTTACTCGGGAAGGCCATTTTGAAGAGGGACATCGCTGACGCAGACTGTCAGATTATAAAGCGCAGAGAAGTCTGTTTCCAGGCCGCAGAACATGTGGTCAGCATTCCCTTAACCGAAGACCAGTCGTCCAATCTCTCCATGAAGAATTTGGTTAAATACATCGTCTACATCTGTATTTTGTTGGCCGTCGTTCTGAGTTTGGTACTTTACAGGATCGTCAAGGTCATGGTAGCATGACTGGAGGCCAATACTCGCAATAATCATTGTATCAATAAAGACGGTAGTACCTCATCATATAGTTACACCCCCACATGTCCTCCATACCTTGTTGTATAGTGTCATATAGTAAATATCATCAAATAAACGGTAGTATTATTGAACGTATAGAGGGTGTTGATAGTATGTAATGTTGTTACACAAAACCCATTATATCTGAAAGTTCCATCATCACCAAATAAATGAAAACATACTCCAAGAGTAGGTATATTACAAGAAACTATTTAAATAACGATAGTCGTCGTTAAGAGGATACTTGAACTGGACAACTTATATTGAGCTATTATACATTCATTGATATATGATCATAATTTGTGTTTGATTAGAAGTGATTATTAACTACGTCGATTAGAAAACGTTAAGTAATATACAATGGCCGGTAATACACAAATTTACTCGGCGACGTATTCAAATGTGCCAGTTTTCGAATTTGTGACTCTGGAAGGGCCGATAATGAGAAGAAAACTGGATTCATGGATAAATGCTACGCATATCTTGAAAATTGCCAAATTTCCTAAGGCCAAAAGGACGAGGATATTGGAAAAGGACGTACAGACGGGGATACACGAAAAGGTGCAAGGGGGTTATGGGAAGTATCAAGGGACGTATGTTCCATTGGATTTGGGGGCTGATATAGCTAAGAATTTTGGAGTGTTTGATACCTTGAGACCCATTTTTGAGTTTACTTACGTAGAAGGAAAATCTGAAACTCCACCACCAGCACCAAAACACAGCCATGCGTCTGCGTCGAATGTAGCCAAGAGACAATCGAGTGTGAATAATTCTTCTGGGGATGCTAATAGTCTGAATAAGGGTACACACGCAAGAAAAACAAAGAGTATGACTTCGTTGTCTGGAGAGCCACCAAAAAAGAGAGGCAGACCTAAACGGGTTCCTATGCAAAGTAACATAGAACCAAGTTTACAACATACAGACACGACCCCAATAACCACCATTCCAGAATCAGGTCCAAGTATTGGAACGTTCAATAATAAAAAGTCGTTGGGCCATCCCACCTTAACCAGACAGGACACCGAACAAGATGCATTGCAAATAATGGCTAGTAATATGAGCGCCAATCAGGAAGACCTCGAATTAGCAGACAAGAGTAGTGATGAGGATATGGGTAACAGAACACCAATTGATGCCCAGGATGAAAACATACACCATGATGATAATGACGAATTAATGACCGGAAGAGAATTATTTGGGACACCTAGAAATTCGTTTGAGAGAATTGTACAATCCCACAATCAAAGTCATAACCACCTTAATGGTTCCATTCATGATCCCTACGGGTTACTGCAGTATCACCATCATGCTAACCATACTCAATCAATGAAAGACGATTCAATCTATGCAGACTACTTTACCAATTTATTGAATTACTTTTTGGAAGACGGAAACAACAAGGTACGATCCACTCAGGAAAGCAATATTCCAGACAAAATTTTAAATCCTCCCCAACCATTGTCTAAAATAAATATAACTCAACCAGTCGATAATGAAGGGAATACCATTTTCCATTGGGCATGCTCAATGGCAAATAATGGAATGATTGAATTTTTGTTAGCAACATTTGAAAGCTTTTTAAACCCGGATTTAAAAAATAATAGAGGAGAAACACCATTAATGTTTTTGGTAAAATTCAGTAATTCTTACCAATTGAAAAATTTTCCTACATTGTTGGACCTACTCTTTGACTCTATACTATCGATTGATAACTATGGTCGGACTGTGTTGCATCATATTGCGCTTGCTGCAAATAATCTCACCAGTGAAGGGTCGATTAATGCAAACACTGATATTCACTCTTTCAAGAAGAATAAGGAGAGGTTTGCCAGATACTATATGGAATGCTTATTTGCAAAGATAATCGAATTTCAGGAAATTCGGGAACTGCAAGAAATAGAAAATAAAAAACTTTCACTTAGTGACAAGAAGGAACTAATTGCTAAGTTTATCAACCATCAAGATATTGATGGCAACACAGCATTTCATATAGTTGCTTACAACTTAAACAAAAAGTGCATTAAAGTATTCATAAGCTACCACAAATATATCAATTTCCATTTGAAGAATTTGGTGTCTTACACAGTGGAGGAATACTTAGCATCGCATAATCATGTATTGAGATTGGATACCAGCAATGATGATTCTAAGGAAATGCAGGATATCCAGGAAGAGGCATACAAATATTTGAACCCCCAGTTTCAGGGTAATAATTTAACAATAAGAAACAACAGCACCCAAAGTTTTGAGTCTCAGATGTATTTTTCAAAAATGGCCGTTAACTTGCAGAATACCACTGCTAATTTAATAACAGAGAAGTTAACCGAATTGGCATACATTGTTGATAAGGAATTGTCAGAGAAGGATGAAAAGCTATTAATGTATTTCAAATTATTAAAAGCCATTGGTCACGAAAAGCTATTATCACAGAGGGCCGTATTACAGTTTTTCAAACTAGAATATTTGATTGACGATATCATGGCTGATCACGATCAAAGCAATAACGATAATCTCATAATTGACACCGAAAAGGATAGAATTATACAGGACGAGATTAATCGATTGATAAGTGATTTAAGCTTCCAATTCTTGCAGAGAAAGGACCAGCTAGACGAGGTGTTTACCAAGTACAAAGCAATTTCTAGTGCGGTGCAAAACACAAAGGTGGCCGAACTAGCATCCACTCTTTCGCAGCATGAGTCGAACTCATCGTCCTCCGAAGACGAAACTCCGTCGGAACAAGTCCGCTTGTCAATCGAACTACAAACGCAAATCGTCAAGTACAAGCAAATGCTTCACAAACTCCATCAACAGCATTTGCAAGTGCCTCTTTCATCACACGACAACGCGGATACCAAGGAAAACAAAGAAAATATCAAAGAGGAGGCCCAAACCAACCACACCGCGGAACCTGCGCCTCACTCCGTTATCGCCAAATACCCAAAGGACGACAAACTCCACAAATACTGTAAATTAATAGCTTTATGCTGCGGCATGAATTTCAACGACGTGGAGAACTCTATTGACTTGATCGAACAGTCGTTATCCAAATCAGCCCCCAACATGCAATAATCTTACTTTATAACTGTATTAATATAACTGTACCTATAATTCACATAATATTTCATTAGTATTCATTTTACTCTGTACTATCGTATTTGTGTCGACCCTGCTCTTCTACTACGAAATTACCATTTAAGTCTACAATATCATCACTTGTCACTACATTCCTTTCAACTGAACCTCAATTGCCTCTTGGTGACCTGTCGATCTAACATCACATACTTCAACCTAATATGGAGTACCTGATGCACCTCGTATTGCGCACAGTGTAGAGATGTCGTTCACATGTCCATCACCGTTTTTAGAGCACCGTAAACATCCCTCTCGACGATGCTGTGTGTCTGTTTCGCCCCTGTACCTTACAGACCAGTAATTACGCTGTACCCTTGGGTTTTGACGCGCATCGCTTATAACGATTGCTTACAATGGCTCAATCTAAGGCCCTTTGAGCCTATCAGAAAGTTGCGCGAGGCGTGGCTAAAATTTTTGCATAATGGCTGATTCTATACATATTTGACTTATTTTATTAATTGAGTTATAGATTAGTTGATATAAGACTTCGAAGACAGCAAAATAGTGGAATAACGCGTTCATAGTATTCAAGATGTATTATGGACGGAGGTATTTGAGACTTGCATTAGTGGCGTCGGTAACATCAGTTATTTTATTGGTGATATTTGTACTGGCGTCCAGCAAATATAGTTTTGATGCATTTGGTGACTATAGTTCGAGCCAGCTGGTTAACCCTGCATTCAATTCGGAAACCAAAGGAAGTTCATTCTTGAGTAAAATAAGCTCGTTGTATTCAAAGGATGGTGATAAGCAGATGTTGATAGACAAGTTTCCCCTTGATGCTTCGTTGACAGACAACGCGTTGTATACGGAGATGAAAATGAAAACATACGGTGACCCGGCGCCATATTTGTTGGGCAAACCGACTGACTTCGAGATCACAGAAGAGGATATGTGCAAGCGTTTGGAATACGAATCTGAGTTCGAAGTCAGTAAACAAACGTATCTTCATGCAGACTACGAAAAGGTCCAAAAGTCGCTAAAGGCAAGCCAAGAGTACAGCAAGTTGATCGAACAGGCCGACGAGCAATTCAAGCCTACTATTCCGGTGGAACACCGGTGGTTTAGATTTGGAGGTGCTTCGGCGTGGTTACCGCAATACGAACTTCATTACATGGTCAGCAGAGTTCTCTACTCTCCATCAGGCATACCGAACAAGTCGTTTGTGAGTTTCCTTTATATTCAATTGTTTGATAAAAATTGGGTAGAAATGGACGAGACCACCTTGACCGTCCCATATGAGAAGAAAATCATGAAGACTATGACCAACGCCGATGGCTCGGTTACGGAAGCTCTTCTTGAAACCAAGTTGGGATCCAGAGAAATTACGTATCCAAGCTTATTACCGATCTCTTTTGATGTTCAAATGCAGGTGCCAAGTGGAAAGTACTACTTTGGGCCTGAAGACCCTAGAATTTTATTGAGAAAGAATTCGTTGGGATTCGAGGAGCCATTAATCGTGTTCAACATGAAAAACAACGAGTTGGTTAAACGTCTTATGTACTTGTATCTTCCATTTTCGAACCACTTACAATACTTAAAGAAGAGATCGGAACCATATGCGTATGTGGAGAAAAATTGGACTCCTTTTATCAGTGCAGCATCTCCCGAAAAGATTAACTTCATTTACTCCATCGATCCATTGGAAGTCCTCACGTGTGACGTTGGAACAGCCACTTGTGATTTCTTGCAGAAGGCACTGAAGGAGGACTTCAACTACGTTGGGCCGTTGAGAGGGGGTACTCAATTAGTTCATTTACCGTTCGACCACCTCATACCAGACCACATTTTAGACAAATTTAAGTTGCCTAAAAACAGGAGAATTTATATAGGTTGGGCTAGAGCGCATCTCGACAAATGTGGCTGTGGTGAGTCGATGTACAGACCTAACATGATTATCTTGGTTGAAGACTTCAACCCCGAAGAAAACAGGTTCTACTACAAATTAAGTGACGTTTCCGAGTACGTTGATTTCAATGCCCATGTGCCTCCTTGGACCTCGCCCAAGTTGGACGACAATGGAAATTTGATCGAAGACAGCGTCGTAAATGATTGTGATGGTAGAAACGTCCTCATTCCAAATTCGATCGCATACTGGGAAATAGAATCCGTCGTCAAGGACACCACCCTGTACCTGCGTAAGTTCTTCGAAAGAATACCTACCGACGAGGAAATTATCGATTCTCGTGCTCACAAAGTTACCAAGTACACCCCGAGAGACTCTGCAGCTATCCGTCTTTCATTCAACGATTACATGGGTGTCACTTTGTCTGCTGCAGATAGTGATGTCAGCATTGTTCATATCAGGGGCTTGTTGAATTACATATTGGATTTGCCATCGTTGTTCGATGAATCTACGATGGTCTTGGGCATTTCAAAATTCCAGCCTAGAGGTCATGATGTGAATAATAAGTGTGCCATGTCTGCCAGTAGAAGATACTGTATTAGTTATGCAGAAAGTCATGGAGGTGTCACTAACTACTAGTTTACCTCCATATTTGCTATTACGACAAATTTCAGTGGGCCACAGCCATGCCATTAAATTTAATAACTGTAACTATATTCATTGCTAGCACATCCAAACCCATGTGCTATTTCTATAGTGTCTGTGGACTTGCTGAGTTGTTTACCATAGAGTTGCAAGCTACATACGAATCATAATACATTAGGTCTACATTCTTATCCATACGGTTCATAAATTATATATATATAATTAATTCATTTATTAATATTATTCAATATTAGCGTATTCATTTTCTTCATGTTCATTGCTGGAATGCTATAGTATCGTACGGCGCAATCAATTTTTCGCGTTACCTTCAATAACCGAGATTAAGTCTGATTACTATGAGAATAAAGCTGCAAAAAAAAAAGTCGGTAATTGAAAAATTTCAGTAGTATAATTATATAAATAACCAATTGTTCACATCAAAATGGTTTGATTTATAAGAAAATATCATATATAATCATTCAATAGGTATGACAGATACTTCTAGTATAAAGGATGAGTTAAATAGGCAAACGTGGAATGAGTTGTCTGCATCTTCATCCAGTAGAACCGAACCGCCTGTTGCATTTACCGGATTTAATGACTCTAATATTGACAGTGAAAAAGAGTCTAGGAGAGGATCAGTTTCTTCTGTTAGTAGATCTTTAGACATAGTGAGACGTAGTTTTACTGGACAGTCGATAACAACGGCGGGATCGGCCATATATTCGACGCGGGAGATCTTTGGAGAAATGGATAGCGATGAGATCGACTTGCAAAGATGCCAGACCAAAAAGTCGATTTTGGACGAGTTGGTCCATAGAACACAGGAGTTAGAGGAAAGCTATAACCGGTCAGGTTACTACGAGAAGAGAGATGACTTGGAAAGCCAGTATGAGGAATTACCCGAGATGGCAGTACCGGTAGAAAACAACGGGGACGAATTTCAGGACATCGACCCCGAGTTGATTACGTGGGACGGGCATGATGACCCAGAAGATCCTAGGAACTGGAGTCTTAGGGTCAAACTGTACCTTGTTGCGTTTGTGTCCATCTATACCTTGGTGTCGCCGATGTCATCTTCGATGCCATCGCCTGCAATCGACACCATTTCCGAAGAGTTTGGAATTACCTCGTCGGTTGTTGCATCGATGATTATATCGATCCAGATTCTTGCATGGGCTGTGGGGCCATTGCTTATAGCGCCAATGAGCGAAAACGACAATTTTGGCAGAAAAATAGTACTCGACATTTCGATCTGGATGTCTTTCTTCTTCAATATAGGTTGTGCATTTTCAAAAACCACGACCCAAATGATGGTGTGTAGGTTCGTTGGTGGATTGTTTGGTTCGTCACCCATTAATATCGGAGCCGGAGTCATATCTGACTTATTCGATGCCAAATCTAGGAATTTTGCACTTGCTGGTTTTTCGCTTGCACCGTTATTAGGGCCAGTTATTGCGCCAGTTATTGCCGGGTTTATCAGTGACCATATGCAATGGAGGTGGATCTTTTACGTTTTGAGCATCTTTAACGGGGTGGTTGCCATCCTGGGCACTCTATTTTATAAAGAAACCTATGCGCCAGCTTTATTAAAACGCAAAGCTAGGCAGTTGCGAAAACAAACGGGCAATCAAAATTTGCATACCATCTACGAAATTACCAACGGAGAAACTTTCTGGGGTAAGATGTATGTTACAATGTCGAGACCATTGAAGTTGTTAATCACTCACCCCATGATTATGGGATTGGGCTCGTTCATGGCATTCACTTACGGTTTTATGTATCTCATGATTGTCACTTATCCAACCATTTATGGAGACAGTTATGGCTTTAGCAAGAGCATTACAGGATTAATGTATATTCCAATGGGTATCGGCTTTGTCTTGGGGGTTATGTTTTGGACAGTTATGATCGACAAAGTTTATCGTAATCTTACCGAAAAGAATGGCGGTGTTCCCAAGCCTGAATTCAAATTGCCATGCCTTTGCACCTCGGGTATTGGTATTGCAGTTGGTTTATTTTGGTACGGCTGGTCGGTCCAAAATCAATTGCATTGGATTATGCCTTCGATAGGTTCAGCCATATTTGCCTTTTCATTTATTGCAGTTTTCCAAACGATCCAGAATTATCTTATTGACATGAATAGCTTCACTGCTGCGTCTTCTGTTGCTGCTGCTGCTGTATTTAGGTCAATTCTTGGTTTCATAATGCCACTAGTCGCTCAGCCTATGTATAAGAAATTAACATATGGATGGGGTAATACTATGTTTGGTTTCATTGCATTATTGCTAGGAATACCTTTCCCCATTTTCTGTTATATGTATGGTGAAAAGCTTAGAAACTGGGCCAACAAAAGGTTCGAATTACAACAACTTAAGAGAGACCAAAAAAACTTGGAAAAGTTAAGAAAACAAATTTAATAACGTTCATGAATAGACTATATAAACTAGATTAGACAAACATAGAATAGCATAATAAGTATTCATCTTAGAAATAATAGGAAGACTACTATATTTTTCAAATCGTGCGATCTCGAAATATCAATTCTGATATAAAAAAATTACATCAAGAAGTGGGACTACAATCTCGTGGTATTATAGTCGTAATGGAACAAATACAACCGTTAACCGTAAAGACGTTAGAGCCTTTTCCTTTACCGAAATATTTGGATTCGTTGCCGGTATCAATCATCGAGCAATTTATCCAACTGCACAGTTTAGTACTGGGGTATATCAAGCAATTGCCAGCGTACCAAAAGTCGAATGAAACAATACTAGAGACATTAAACTGGCAAATAACCAAGTTAAACGAAATTAGTAGCATATTGAAGACATATAATGGTACTGGTACGCTAATAAAAGAGAAAATGGCGAAATTAAACTCGCTATATAGCGAATTTATCAACTTGGAAACGTACCAATATCAATTGTTATCGTCAAACTTCAATCAGGAATTTTTAAAAAATAAGTTTCACAAGGTAATAGTTGAGAATGACCAAGAATCAAAAGACTTAGTGAAAGAATTCAAAGGAAGCAGTTCTGACGATTTTGAAAACCTGTTTAATAACTTAATCAAAGATTTTAGGTCGAGTCGAAAGACATACCATTTGCGGAAAGAAAAGCTAAATAGGTGGAATGAAGAGAGAGTTAGTGGTTTCATATGATACGTTCAAAATGGACCTATAATATGATGTGACAATATAGAAACGTTTTGTGGGTATGTGAAATTGTGGATGAATTATCTATGAATTGTCATAATCATTTCACATTACATTAGTGGAACTACCTTATTTGAATTATCTCTTAAATACGAAAGTAGACACACGGAGGAAAACTTCAATATCTACAATTACATATAGTTTTTAATGATGTGTCTATTGAAAAAAACATATAGAAATTCAGAGCCAAGGCTTAAATTTCAAGCCATTATTTCCGTGGGGAAAAGAGTCCTACCTTACGCAGAATTCTTAACCTTTAACAGAATACATCCTTCTGCGGCCTCTTGGTCGAGGAAGTTCATTAATGCATAACTATCTTTCGAGTATTGGTAAGGGTCGTTGACGTTCTTACATGCGAAGAAACCTTCAGTAGTACCATTAACCTTTAAGTAATTATCTTCAAACTCAACCTTATATGGTTCGAGAACACCAATAATAGCAAAATTGCTGTATACTGAGAAAGAGTATGTAATTTCATCGCTAATGTCAAAGTACAATTTTTGGCTAGAAGAATCGTATTTCAAGTCTTGGGAGCCTTCACCCAAGAAGAAGTAATTCAATCCAGCACCCTCATGAAGGCTTGATAATCCGTTCCCGTTGATTTCCTCGTTATCCGACTCGACAATTAATTTAACATCCTTAATGGTATTTTTAACTGGGGAAGCTTGGGTTAAAGCAGCTAAAGCGGCGACACAGATGGTAGAAAATTTCATTTCGTTAATATAAGAGTGTTTTTTAATATTTAACTAATGTTTGAATAATAATACCAGATGAGAATTCACTATTCCTGAAAGATTTCGCAGCTATTTATACTATCTTTCCTACCCTGATTTACTATGCCTGGTCTAATTATAGAATATCGACTATAGTAAAGGGGTTGTAATTAGTTTGTTTTGTTGCTTTACAGTGATGCTGTTCTTCCATGTTAACCAACTTCCTGCGCTACTATTGTATTTCTCGCATCAACGTGCCTACGCTATCATTACAAAATACATGCCAGGGGAACGAACTGAGGGCCCATCAGTTACCCCAGCACTTATTAAAGACGTCACAACGCATATGTTTACATATTTGCTACCTCTATTATTAATATATATTTCTGGTCACAATAGTTCTATTTTTGGTCGCAGTTTAAAAAGTCATCGACCCATTTGCGGCACCGGTCAACCACGAATACCTTCCATTGACAGTATTTACCCATGTTCTACCGTGTATCAGAGAAACGAGTCTTACACGGCATACTATTTTTAAGTGCCATCTACAAGTCGAACCCCCTTAGAATAAATAAATAAATCTGTCATTTTAAAACCCTCTGAAGAAGCAATGAAATTTCTTGTGTACATAATTGCCCCGGTGTTACTGGATGCTTGAAATTCTTAACTTGTACTAGCAACAGAATAGCGTGATTCTTTACTAATACACAAGCTAATGAGTCTATATACAGTAAATCGTTAACGGTACTTCTAGCATCATGCTATTGATGAAAGCTAGCCGAAAATATAAAACGAAAGACATAATTCTTATTATTATTAAAACTTTCATATGATAAAGATGTGTAGGGATATTCGTAAGACCGTGCTATATACTTTCGATATATCTGTCATATGAGAGGTTGACATGATCTTAGGACCGAATTTTCCGTATAAACCATTTTTCGGAGTTTGGCTTACCGAGTAGCCATTTTTGTCCCCAATGAGTCCGAACGAGCAAGAGATGTCAATGAAATTTGTATAAATATTTCTATTAGTATTGCAATTGGTAAAGATTTTAAAAGAAACCGTATAAAATGTTTAGCAGAATCGGTTCTAGAAGGCTCTTGTCTACAAATAGTAGGCTTTTGAATACTATCAAAACGGTAGAAGTGAAAGGAGGTTCAGTTGTTCCTCCTCCTCCTCCTCCTAAGAAGCGTAGATCCATCTGGAAGACTACAAAGAGATTTACGCTTTTTTCAATCCTTGCTGCTGTTGGAACGCTTTCGTATAAGATCTATAGTGAGTCACATCCAGGTGAACAACAAAAGCAAGTCCCATACTTTGAAAACGGCCAAAAGAAGAAGACGCTTGTTATCTTAGGGTCCGGTTGGGGTTCGATTTCGTTATTAAAGAATTTGGATACTACTTTGTACAATGTTGTTGTTGTTTCTCCTAGAAACTATTTTCTTTTCACACCTTTATTACCTTCGTGTCCAACGGGTACCGTCGAATTGAGATCTATTATTGAGCCAGTGAGATCTATTACGAGACGATCGCCAGGTGAGGTTCTTTACTTGGAAGCTGAGGCTACTGATATTGATCCTGTTAACAACAAGATCACCATTAGGCAATCTACTACTGTTCACTCTGGTCATTCTGGTAAGGATACTAGTTCTTCGAAGTCGACGGTGTCTGAATATACTGGAATTGAGGAAATTACTACGTCTCTTAATTATGATTATTTAGTTGTTGGTGTTGGTGCTCAGCCTTCTACCTTCGGTATTCCTGGTGTTGCAGAACATTCTACTTTCTTAAAAGAAGTCAGTGATTCTATGAGTATTAGAAAGAGATTGATGGATGTTATTGAAGCGGCAAATATCTTACCAAAAGGTGATGAAGATAGAAAAAGATTATTGTCTATCGTTGTCTGCGGTGGTGGTCCAACAGGTGTTGAGGTTGCCGGTGAATTACAGGATTATATTGACCAAGATTTGAAAAAATGGATGCCAGAAGTTGCTTCTGAATTGAAAGTTATTTTGGTCGAAGCATTACCAAATGTCTTGAACATGTTTAACAAAAAGTTAGTGGAATACACCAAACAAGTCTTCCAAGATACAAACATTGACTTAAAAACTAACACTATGGTCAAGAATGTTAGCGACAAGCATGTTACATGTCTGGTTAAGGATCCAAAGGATGGATCCACTGAAATTCACGAGATTCCTTATGGTATGTTGATTTGGGCCACTGGTAATGCTCCAAGAGCAATTACCCATAAATTGACATCTAAGATTGATGAACAAAGAAACGCCAGAAGAGGTTTATTGGTAGATGAAAGATTATTGGTTGATGGAACTGATAATATTTACGCCTTAGGTGATTGTACTTTTACCAAGTATGCCCCAACTGCCCAAGTTGCATTCCAAGAGGGCACTTTCTTAGCTAAACATTTTGAAAAGATCCATGAACTTGAAACAACTAAATTTACCATGCAAAACCCTACCGCAACTGACAATATTGACAGATTGAAGAAGAAATTTTCCATCTTGCAAGAAAAATTACCTGTCTTTGAATATGTTAACCAAGGTGCTTTAGCCTATATTGGTTCTGAAAAAGCTGTTGCTGATTTGGTCTGGGGCGACTGGTCTAATGTCACTACTGGTGGTACTTTGACTTTCTTGTTCTGGAGATCTGCATATGTCTACATGTGTCTTTCTGTTAAGAATCAAGTTTTAGTCTGTTTAGATTGGGTCAAAGTTTCGATATTTGGGAGAGATTGCTCTAAAGAATAATCTACTTAAATAATAATTATTAAATATTAGATTCTTTGTATGTTTTAGATTGAATGTAATTTCGAAAATTTATTAAGTTAAATAATTAGATATAGTTAAGAGGCTTTCAAGTTGGGAGCTATAAATATGTTTACATATTTTTTAAGAAATAATTAATTGCCTGCGTAGCGTAATGGTTAACGCGTTTGACTTCTAATCAAAAGATTGCGGGTTCGACTCCCGCCGTGGGTTCTTTATTTTTTTAATTGCTCTACTAATTGTCCCAAAAAGATACGACGTTACGATAATAAATATGTATAGAGTAAAGAGTTTAAAAGTAGAAATCTGAATCATTATCATTGAAATCAATTTTTTCATCATCATCAAAGTCATCGGACATAAAATTTTCCTTAGGGTACTTCTCAGTAGGGTATCCTGGTGCTTTTTCGTTAGGGAATCTCTGACTTGTAAGATTATTATACGGATGAGCACCTGCATTCTTGCTTCTTTGGTTTTCGAAATGAAATGCATTATTACTGGGTTTTTCTTTATTATAGTAGCCTGCTTCGCTAGTCGAGGAAGTGATCTCGTCCGACTCGTTATCTGAAGGATAGTATGTCTGTTCGGCTGTAATAATAGCCCTGATTTTGGCTGGTAATACATCTGGTCTGTAGAATCTCAAGTCGACTCTACCGATAAGGTATAGTAAATTAACTAGAACTTCTAATACCCCCCAGCACATATAAGCCGCAATTGGATTACATGCTGGACCTGCATCTCTATTGTATCTGGCTTGAAATACAGCGACAGATCTGACGATAGCACCCACGAATATGGCAAAGGTGGTGCATAAGACAATGCCCAAAGATTTGTTATGTGCCAAAGTACCTCTCTGGTTAGTTAAACCCTCCACCATCTTATAATGATGATGGGTCGAAGCAATAACTCGAATTGCATAACGGTGATTGTGGTTTCTCTTCATAAACGATTCTTCGGCCTCCTGGGCCGCATGTGGACGAACAAAATAGAATGGATGGAACGATTCGATCCACCATGGTTGATATGTGTATAAGTTTTCATCCTTGGTGGTTGGCTTGAAAAAATACGATAAGGCAATCAAACTGACCGCGGTTAATGAATACAATATAATCAAAATGGCACTCACTTTGACCACATTCTTGTAGCTCTCGTACGCATGCTCGGACAATAAGTATGTATATGGTACGGCTGATGCCACGATGGTCATAGCAACAACAGCTGCAACAACAGAATAAAGCAAGTACATAGTATAATTAAACAATCTTCTGGACCCACCAACTGGATGTCTCCACGTAAATAATCTTTGGGCCAATATCAAATTGACTGCAACCAAGATAATCGACGACAAAATCAAAAGCACCTCGTCTGCAATCCCTAGCTTCACCATAGTAATATCATGGGCCCACACTACTCGGAGTGCCCACCCAATTACCTTCAATATACAATAGAATGTCCATATCAACGACAAGTAGAAATAATGTCCTCTGGAAAAGTTTATGAAGAATAGTACCAAATGCGCAATACCGATTACTGCGAAAACTGCTAAGAACACAGCACTAGGGGCTATATCGCTTTTATCAGGATATGAACCAAATATGTTGTTTTGTAATCCCATAGTATAGTCAATCATTACTGGAGGAATATTATTGCCTAGTAAGTTTCTTGCCTGACTAACTAAAACATCAATCCCAGTACCATCTGCGGCACCGTTATTAGTGGCCCTCAATAAGTGTAACAAGCCACCTACAGCCGAATTATCGTCAGTTCCACTCATTTGATCCTACTACCATACAATATCAACATCAACATCTACCACCATTCTATAATATATATATATGTGATGATGTGTGACCCCGCCCATGACTGGGAGATAAAATCTCCTGAATAGGCATGAAATCTTTTATTGTCAATTTTAGTGAGCATATGATTTGAGAACCATCAAACCTTCCCCAAATGAAAATTCTTTGCCATAATTGTATACTAATTAGGAATAAACAGAAAATGTAGCATAAAAAATATACTTCTTAAAAATATAGGAAATAACATGATATTAAGAAGGCCCCTCAAAGGTATGGAGTGGAGTGGCGTGGAGAATGAGAAGTATATATATAAAGAAAAATGTATAGGTATGAAGGTATAAACTGTAGGCAAAGAAGAATCAGAAATAAAATTCAGACTCATTATCCTCTGTGACTGCATCTTCCTTTTCGTGCTTGTTTTCGTAGTAATTAGGAGGTAATGATTCCGAATCACTAAAATCAAATTCAGATTGGTCTAGAGACAAATTGTCACCGTCAAGAGTAGCTTGTTCTGAAGGAGAAGGCATGACAGAAGGACGAGTAGTTTGTTCGGCAGTAATGATGGCTCTGACGGCTGCAGGTAAGACATCTGGTCTATAGAATCTCAAATCAACCCTACCAATGATGTATGACAAGTTGATGATAGTTTCCAAAAGCCCCCATACTATATACATGGCCACGGGTGCACATACA
This sequence comes from Debaryomyces tyrocola, assembly GCA_900006135.1. Lineage (NCBI taxonomy): Eukaryota > Fungi > Ascomycota > Pichiomycetes > Serinales > Debaryomycetaceae > Debaryomyces > Debaryomyces tyrocola. Next base: position 132,030 of record LN874554.1, read on the forward strand.
GGGCCCTCATCCCTGTTGAATCTTCCCTGGAAAACCGCTATTGATCTTAAGACGGCACCTATAAAAAGGAAAAGTGTTGACAGACAAATGATCAACAAGGATGTGTTGTGTTTCAAGTTACCTCTTTCGTTACTCAAACCCTCGACACTTTTGTAGTGGTGATGAGTTGCGGCTATAACACGAATGGCGTGACGGTGATTGTGATTTCTCTTCATGAACGATTCTTCGGCCTCCTGGGCAGCGTGAGGACGGACAAAATAGAATGGATGGAACGATTCGATCCACCATGGTTGGTATGTGTATAAGTTTTCATCCTTCGTGGTTGGCTTGAAGAAATACGATAAGGCAATCAAACTGACCGCTGTTAAAGTGTACAATATAATCAAAATGGAACTTGCTTGCACCACTTTCTGGTAGTTCTTATATGTTCTTTCGGACAAATAATACAAATAGGGTATGGCGGAAGCAACAATAGTCATGGCAATGACCCCGAGCACAACAATATAAAGACCAATCATAATGGACCAGAAAAGCTTTCTGGAACCACCCACAGGATGTCTCCAAGTAAACAATCTTTGTGCTAGAATCAAGTTGATAGACACAAGAATGATGGACGGAATAATCAAAAATACCTCATTGGAAATCCCCATTTGCGTTACAGTGATATTTCTGGCCCACGCAATCCGAAGGGCCCATCCAACCACTCTTGTAAGACAATATCCGAACCACCCCAAAGACAACCAGAAATAATGGCCTCTTGAAAAATTCATGGAAAAAATAACCAAGTGCAATATTCCCAAAATCGCAAACACTGCAGTGAAAATAGCTGATGGTACCACATCACTTTCGTCTGGATACGATCCAAATAAATTAATCTGTGTTCCTAAGGTGTATTCCACTAATGAAGGTGGAATATTTTTTCCTAAAAGATTATGGGCTTGATCAACATTCAATCTAATACCAGTTCCTTCTGCGGCCCCATTATTAGTGGCCTGCAAGAACATCATCAACCCATGTGTTGCCGAATAACCTTCACTCATTATGGGTATTCGATACTAGATTAATTACGGTTGAAGAATATTACTATGTGTTGAGTTTCTTTTGGAATTATGATTTAATTAGTTCCGTTGATTTAGTACCCCAGGCACTAATTAATTTATGTCAGCTGCGAAATGTTATGATGCTTATGAGTTTCCTAATCGGGTAATTTTTTCATAAATGATTTCCTATTTCATATTCAGGTCCAATTGTACGACCTAAACAATAGTATAGGATCCTTGCATGTGTTATTAATTAACGGATTGGGATAAGACTTTTTGTAAACATTTCAAGTGACTTAATGGCTCTTTCTCTTTCTTATTTGAGCCATATGGTCAACACTGGCCGACTGCGATAACACTAAAGAGGGAAGGATGCGTATTACGAGTGATCGATTATGGGTGGCATCAGATATATCCTAGAGTTATTGGTATGCTCAACAGAGTGAATTCGCTTTTGGTGTAGAACTGGGCGTAGGATGTGGGCAGAATTTACGAGTAGAAATGTAGAACAGCATGAAAAGATTTTATACTAGGAGAAAGTTTTGAGAAGACTAATAAAACCTGGTGCTAAGAGATATGTCGTATATGAGGAGGACGCCCATCTTTGATATTTGTGAGTTTGAGAATGATATATATTAATGGCTATGAACAGAAAATTTGAAAATTAGTGAGAAATTACAAAAAGATCAGAAATTGCAAAATACTAGAAATACTGTACCTGTTCACCATTCATAGCTCTTACGTAAAAGCTGTATATGTAGAAACAGTATGCTATATGGATTGTTCATATGTTTTATTGACCGTACCAGTCGTAGAAATATATCGAGCGTTGTCGTTTGCCTAGGGGGACTAATTGATTGCATGAACATACATGATATACATGATGAGTAGATTATTAGCACTAAGCAAATTTAACAAATAAAAGTACAACGGGTAGATATGCTAGAGAAGTCGAAAATAATGTTTGAGTTTAAAAATTGTAAATATTGGTCGTAGAACGTAACGAATAGGAATTCTTTCGTTTCTGGTCTACAGCTTAATTACTATTTAACGTAATGATAGACAGAAATTCAACGACAAAAACAAGGAGAAACTATTGATATTCAATCAAAAGAATGCTCTAGCTCCAGCTCAACAAATAAGTCTGTAAATGGACTAAAAAATCAAAATCAATATGTTGAAGTAGCTTTTGAGTCCATTACTGAAAAATTCCGTAAAATGTTTCACAAAACTCGCTAAAAACCATTTTTCTTATCAAAGACAACGTTTGATTTACAATTAGAGTTGGTATTTAGTCATGCCTACAACCAAGATAGACTATAGCGTTGCTCATAATATACTTAATGAAAAGACTCTCAAAGAAGGTGAACTAATAGAGAACGACAACATCATTTCGACACCATATGGTTTATCAATCTTGGAAATACAAGGTGAGTTAAACCTCCCACAGTCGTTTCCTCAGGCCAATGAAAACCACAAGCCCGAATACTTAGAAAATTTTGCTCGTGTCAATGATGTCTATGAAGCCGTGAAATTTGGAAGGCTAGAATTTGACCCTAAGAACCAGTCTAACGTGACGTTGTACATTGGGAAGTCGCAAAGATTGTTAGGATCAATGGTTAATTTAGAGACGCCATTAGCAGTGCTACGGATCAAAACTGACACTTCAAACAATGAGGACACAGAACATGACTCTTTCGAAGAGAACAAAGATGAGGGCATAAAAATCGTGGATATTGTAAAGAAGAAGATTATTTTTAAACAGAGACCTTTACCTATCATGTAACGCGTAACGTGAACATTAGTTGGAATATATAATCTAATATTTATAGTTTTGGTGCAAACTCGACCAAATTGAACATAGGATCAGGCTCAGGCTTGGTCATTTCGGATACATATACCAAGTTTTCATAAATTGTAAGAAGATCCGAATCCTCAAAATTTAATTGGGTTTTCATATAATTAATAATTCCGCCGTATTTTTGGTTAAATAATTCAATAGTAGCAAGCATTGCTTCATATCTCGAGCTTATCAAGTTTTGAAACCCATCTTCTTCGATAGTCCAACCTTTTCTTCCTTGTGCAATAATTTGTGCAACATCTTCAACATTCTCCATCTTAGTTTTGAAAATTTCCATAGTCTTTATAAATTTATCTCTAATTGATGCATGATCTTTCTTTAACCCCACTGTAGTTAATTCATATTCCTTAGAAATAGTATGCTTGTCTACCCCAAGGAACAATAATATAAGCATACTTAAAACCCCAGTACGATCTTTACCAGCTGTACAGTGGAACACGAAGCTCGACGCGGGAACTTCATCTCGAATGAATTCAAACACCTGTCTAAAAGCACTAGTGCCGTTTTCCAAAATGTCCTCATAGACATTGACATACGTGAACCAACTAGTCATTAAATTGGTATATCTAATAGCGATGACCTCCGGTGAATAGTCGGTTTCACTAAAAACTGGCGCATGGATCCTTTTAATCCCATACTTCTCCAAGTTTTGTGGAGAGCCATCATTATTAATCTCTATTGATGATCTAAAATCAAACATAACTTTGACATTTAGCTTTCTAAGCTCCTTCAAGCCCATTTGTGTAACATCGGCTGTATTTGCACAGCGAAAAGCGATATGTGGTTTGACATAGTAATGTGCTTCCTTATCATAATTTGGTAAGCGATAAGTAGGGTTTTGAATTTTCCAGGCCCCGATATCTCTAAAATTGGAAATACCATCTATTTGCTTCCATCTTGGGATATATCCAACGTTGAAGCTGCGGTACAAGAATCTATTTAACTCATTTTCAGGTTTCAAGTAATCGATAATAATGGAAGTAACCATCACATTATGGTTTACCAATTTCTTACTATTCAATGGTAAGTTGTGAGGGTTGTAATCCTCTGCATCATCATCCGTTTCAATTGGTTCGATACCATAAAAGTTATGATCAGCAAAAGGAATTAATTCTAAATGATGCGAGTAAGGCCCCCTGTTTAATACATTTGCATAGAATGAACCATCATTAACAGGAATAATCCTATCTTCCAAGCCATACACACTTAAAACAGAGAAATCAGTTGATAAATCACGGAGTGCGGACATATCAGGAGTAGCCAACGAGTCAATTTCGTCTTTCGAAACGTAAACCTTCTGAATTTCTCCATACCTTAAACTCCGAAGATATGCTCCTTCAAAACCATCAGGATATCTATCATATACTGTCTCTGAACAATACCTAGCAGAGCAGTTAACTAAATTCGGAACAACTATCGCTTTAGACGGATCGGCAGATTTTAAGATCTTGTCTTGTTCGAGAGCCCATAAGAACATGGCTACACTACCTCTTGAATGTCCTATAATTGACGATACCATGAATCTCATGCCCAAAGGGTTTTGTTTGGGGTCCAACAAAAACTCCGCACATGCTTGTATATCTTCAATGTCTTGTCCTATAATTCTGGCTTTTTGTTTATCAGCATTATCGGCAGAATTTCCACACCCTCTAAAATCTATTCTTATCGAGTAAATACCCAAATCAGAGGCCAATTTATGAGCTAGCAACTTTTGATAGCAATAACTTCTATGTCCTCCTTGTCCATGTAAAATTATAGCTACTTTGTTTGTTGTAGGGGCATAATCCTGTTCGAACGGATTCTCAGAATCAGCCGAGTGAGGAACAGTTAAGGTTGCAGAAACACCCTTACCTAAAGTTACTTCAATCTCTCGTGGTACACTAACAGTCATTGTTCTTTATTTTGCTAATAATATAAGGAATAATATAAAGAATAATATGAATTATACAAAGAATCGAGTAAAGGAATAATTAATATGGAGTAATTTTAAGCTCGGTCCATGTGAGAGTGAGATTTTAAGAAGAGAGGAATTATGCTCTTATCTAAATCTACTAACAATGAATGATAAAAGACCGGAAGATAGACATGCATACTCCCAGTTAGGACAGAATCTTATTCAGAGGCATTCGGACCAATTATCTACGCAGTTGTCGGTTTTTCAATCGGCTTTGATTAATTTTGGCAGTGATCATGGAGACGAAATTAGACGAAATCCAGAATTCCGTAACAAATTTACCCAGATGTGCCAACTGATAGGAGTTGATCCACTAGAATTATTGATATATTCCAACTCTAAGAATTCGAAGTCTCGAAATGAAGACTTTTATATTGGATTATCGGTACGAATAGTGGAAGTGTGTCAGGAAACGAGAGATGTTAATGGGGGATTGATATCAATGAAAGAATTGTTATCACGTCTACAGGATAATGACAATTTGGAGATTCTGATAAAGGAAACCGAGATTCAACAGGCATTGTCTATTTTATTTGCATTAGGCAATGGCTATGAGATATTGAATATCAATGGCAAGAAGTGGCTAAAGTTTTCGTCAGCCACAAGCGGTACTACAAACATATCTAACGATCAGAAGAAGATCTACGAAGTTTGTGGATTTATGGGTGGATTTGTAACATATAGATTATTAATTGACAATTATGGATGGGATAAAATACGGTGCAAAACCGTGATTGATCAAATGATTATGGACGGATTCTTGTGGATTGATTCACAGGGTATTGATGGTGAATTACAATACTGGGAACCATCTTGGATTTCTAATTAATAGGAATGTAATATATTAATTTATTTATCTACTCAGTAGCTTGTTGAAGCTTACGCTTCTTCTTTTCGGTGTATCTAGAATTGACCAGCTCAAATGTTTCGGCTAGTTCTCTTTTAGCTATTGGCACATACTTTCTGAAATTACGACCTACGCCATCTCCAACATTAATATGCCCTGACCCTGGTAAAGATTTCAAGTTGGTAGTATCCTGACTAGAGAAGCTTTGCAACATCTCTACAATATGTGCCTTTACATCATAGTCAAATACCAATCCTCTCATATTTGCATTGTCTTTAAAGATTTTTCCGGTATTATTTTTAAAGTGCTGAATATCCAACCACTCCATTTCTGGAAATACACAATCGTATAACACAAGGGGCACATCATTGGCCATTTCAAACGATGGCTTACCAGGGAATTTTTCAACATCCACTAAATCATCTATAATCGACGGAGCTTCCAATTTCTGACCCACAGCAAATAAGACTGACATCATACAACGAACTTGATGCCATAAGAATGCATTACCTTTCAAGTCAAACATGTAGAAATCATCTCGGAGATGAATTATATTGGCACTAAGAACTTCTCTTTTATAGTTAGTAATTTGCTTAGACCCATCTATTTTACAGAAATTTCTAAAGTCACGAACTCCTTCGTATCTTTTAGCACCTTCTTGCATCAAGTCTAAATCCAAATCATATTTTCTGAAAATATAACGGTAATGTCTGTAAGAACAACTGAAACGGGCATCAAACTTAGGTGGTGGCCTCAAGCAAACAGCTGTGATCCGAATATCAGTAGGCAATAAGGAGTTCAATATAGCAAGATACGGCAACTCCTTGTCATCGTTACTGCTAGAAAGCTGATCTTCTGGTGCCAAATTTGATCTGACATCTAAAGAAATTACCTGATTCATGGCACTCACGCCTTTGTCAGTTCTACCACAACGACTGAAATTGCAGCAAGCAGGGTCTACTTGTGTTATCAACTTGGATTTCGCTAATGCTTTCAATATTTCTTCTTCAACAGTAGGTAATGGTGTTGGATCGTACTGGAAATTCAACCCGTTGTAGTCCCATCCTACGTATGCAAATCTTAATGCAATAAAACGCTTGTTATATTTTGAAAAATCAAATTCCTTAGGTTTGTTTTTACTTATGCGTTTGTTCGTCTTCTCATCGGATTTACTTTCGTTATTTTCACTATTATCGTTACTCATAGCTGTTTCATTTTCATTTCTAGATTCTAATTCTCTGATTTTCTCTATTAATTGTGTCTTTGACCACCTTTCATATTCCATGGAACGAGCCACTTGGGTCTTCTCTGCATTCCAGATATAACTAATGGCCCTCTTAAGCATACTTTGTCAAGCGTAGGATGTATATGGGGTATTCAATATCTATGCTGCATAAATACTTGATCGTCTCATCTCATCTCAATTTTTTTATTTAGTTGATAATTTAGGTTTATTCACGACTCAACCAAAAGAAAGGTATTATTAAATAACTGGGCACATATAGTTATTAATACGAAGATGGAGACCAGAGAAGGATCATTGACATGGAGTGTCTTGAAATGTGACCTCCACCCGTGGATTAAGGAAGCTATTAAGTCGTTAGGGTACCCTACTATGACACCAGTACAGGCTTCAACGATTCCATTATTCAGTGGTAATAAAGATGTGGTGGTTGAAGCCGTTACAGGGTCAGGTAAAACATTGGCGTTTGTTATACCGGTATTACAGAAGTTATCAAATCGCTTGTATAATGTTGATGAAGACGGTGAAAAGCCCGAACCAGTAAAAAAAGGTCATATGCTTAGTATTATTCTTTCTCCCACTAGAGAATTAGCAAAACAAATACAGACAGTGTTTGACAAAGTACTCGAATATATCCCAGAAGATAGGGCTACTATAAAGACGCAATTATTGGTTGGGTCGTTATCGAGTGTTCGGGAAGATATCGATTATTTTCTTACCAATAAAACGCACATATTAATAGCCACTCCGGGCAGATTATTGGATTTTTTGTCTTCAAATTACGTGAAAACCAACTCTGTTGAAATAGCAGTGTTGGATGAAGCAGACAAGCTTTTGGATATATCGTTTGAAAGAGATGTGATCAAAATATTGAAGCAGTTACCTAAACAACGTCGTACTGGTTTATTTTCTGCAACGATTTCATCCGCAGGAGATACGATTTTCAGGACGGGTATGGCTAATCCTGTGAAAATTGTTGTAAAGTCAAAGAATTCCAATAACGCGGCACCATCTTCATTGAATGTAAGCTACATGCATGTGGAGCCAGAGACTAAAATATCTGCATTGATCGCATTACTTAAAGATTATCGTTTTCAAAAATGCATAGTCTACTTTCCAACTTGTACTTCAGTGAAGCACTTTTATTCGGCATTCCAAGCATTAGTTAATGTTGAGGAAGAAGATCATATCAAGTTTTTTTCTTTGCATGGCCAGCTTTCAACTAAACCTCGCTTAAAGACATTGCAAAACTTTTCTGAGGGTGATTCTATGCTTCATAAACATGTGTTATTGACCACGGATGTTGCAGCCAGAGGTATTGATATCCCCGATGTTGATTTAGTTATCCAGCTTGACCCGCCTACTGACCCTGATGTTTTCTTTCATAGAAGTGGTAGAACAGGAAGAGCTAATAAAGTCGGACAAGCTATAGTGATGTTGAATAATAACAGTAGAGAAGAAGATTATGTAAACTTTATGGAAGTCAAGGGGATGTCAATGAGTAATATGGAATGTCCTAATATTTCAAAGATTCATGATAAGTTTCAAAAACAATTCAGAAAGTACATGTTAGAAGACAGAGCAAGACATGAATTAGCAATCAAGTCCTATGTGGGGTTTGTGAGATACTATTCTAAACACATGGCATCGTCAATTTTCAGATTGCAGACATTAGATTATGTCGGACTTGGTAAGATGTATGGCCTATTGAGATTACCTAAAATGCCCGAATCGAGGTATATTCCAAATGAAGAAATGCCAGAAGATGGGTGGTTAGGTGATGTTATAGATATGGATAAGTATGAGTATGCGGACAAGCAGAAGGAAGAATCAAGGAAAAAGAATTTAGAAGAAGATAAAGCTAGAAAGATTCATGATGCAAAGAAGAGGAAGGAACTTAAAGTCAAAAATGAGGCATGGTCAAGTAAAACAGATAAAATAGAAACGAAACAAGAAAGAAGGGAAAAAATGAAGAGAAAAAGAGAAGCTATCGAAAAACAATTAAAGGATGATTCTTCTTCGGATGAAGAAACCCAAGTAGATTGGAAAGAGATGGTTAAAACTAACAAAAAGAAAAAGACTACATCAGATAGCATGCAAGGATCATTTGATGATTTGTAGATTATAAATAAATATGTACGATAAATTTTATATTTTCCATTTTTCACTAATCGAATGTATGCCATCAAAGACATATAAATTATCAAGGGGTGTATACTGAGAAGTGGTAATTTTCAATATTTCTTGACTTGCAATCCCTCCTAAGAGACTACTGATATTATGATAATCAGGTGAAGGATGACTTAAGATTTCTTTGAAGGTTGTAATTAAAGCGTCAGGTACTTTAGATGAAGGATCAGCATAAAAACGCTTAAAGACGTCAATAAATTGATCTAGGTCCTGAATACTAGGACGAATATGGAATTGATGAATATAACTATTGAACACAAGTATGGCGAAATGCACGTTCAAGATATCACTGCTCTCTTCATCAGTTTCTGAAAGAACAGCCGATCTCATTTTTTGATTAAATAACTTTTTTGAACCTTTGGTAACATACAAAAATTGAGTATTTTTGCAAAAACTCAAGATAGAGTCATGGTTAATATCATCAGACGTCCTTCCGATCGAGTTTAAAATCTCTTTCACTTCTTCAGTAAATAACTTTTGATCATTTATGGCCTTATTTCGGTAGATGTTTTGTAAGGTTATATAGCTGACAGTATCAGATGCCATATCGGGAACAGCATAGGGTAAAGGTAGCTGGTTTGTTTTCCCAACAAAATTCTTCAAAGCCTTTACGTAAATCCAAAATATTGATGTAGTTAGATTAATATTCTCGTCTTTGATATTCTCGTCTTCGAACAATTCAAGAATTGCTTGAGGAATTTGTGTGACTTGTAATGCTCTATGAATAGCCTTGAGAGCCTCTATAAAGTTACTTTCATAATTAATGTTTCTTGACATTGCTTCCACATGCTTACGGAACTGGTTCTTTTCTTGATAATTCCTAGGTGGGATATCGTTATGCGACGCTTTCCAAGATTGTAATGCCTTTATAAATATTACGATATATGGTACATGTGCATGCTCTGTATCATCTAGTTCATCTAATTTGATCGAATCGACGTATTCTTGTAACTCAGGCCATGTATGGTCGATTCTTAAGTCAAAGAATTTAGCAGGATCGTGCGTTTCAATCACAGTAGTTTCCTTTAAAATAAGCTGCAAGGACCCATAGAATCCCATTGTATTCACGAGGAATAAAGGAATGTTCTTATCCCATAATATATCTTTTAGCCTATTCAAACCTTCTTCAGGTACGAAGTTGCTTATTATTACAATATTAAAAGAATCCCAGAATTGTAGAGACTCATTCTTCAACACATTCGCAAGCGAATCTTCAATAGCATTACCAACAACTTCGCTATTTAGCTCCTTCAATTCCCGAACCATAGCCCTTGCAGTATTATCACCTAGATCTTGATGAGCTAAGAAGAAGTTACCAGATAGACTGCTATCTGTGACTTCAGAATTATCGATAATAGTAAATTCTCCAATTCCTGGTAACACAAGATTTTTCAATAATTCAGAACCAGTCGAAGTAGCATTAATTAAACATATGTGTGAGCTTTCCAAATTAGATTGCCCAGAATTTCCCCATAGCCTCAATTGCCTATCATATCTACTTTGTTTATCCATAGTCATAGCTCCTGGCTGATTCTTTACCAGAAGCAAACTGTGAGAGTTGATGCAAGAAATATAGAATAGAAGGTTACACAAATTGTTCCAAAATTATAATAATTCAATTTATTCTATACTATAATAGACTATGTAATTACACACTTATTATCTCCCACAAGCTCACCATACCGTTCTTTATCGCGTTCCTTAAGCTTTTCTTTTACTTCTATAGGGAAATATCGCTTCATTAATGCCATTGAATCGAGATCTAGATTTGAACTATCCGCGTACGCAATAGCATGATTACGTCTACAGATAGGACAGTCAACCTTTTTTTGTTGTTTTAATTTAACTAGACATCTGACGCAGAATATATGACCACAGCTTAATTTGATAGGTTTAAAGGCGACAGATGTACAGATGGGACAAGTGTAATCGTCTAATTGGGGAACTAGTGTTAAAATTGACGATTGTATAACATAACAAATGGATTGGGCTATCGACGACCCGGTAATAAAGATATGGTCACTGGATATCAACTTCGGAAATTTATATTTCACCCCCAAAGACGTTTGCTTGTCGAATTTTTTCAAGATTTTTCTGAAAGCGGTTGAATTGATAGACTGGAACTGAAGAACTTTTAGTAAATGAAAATTCATATTCAAGAATTGGTTGAAGGCGGCCATGCTCTTTTTGTTTTTAAACTGATCTGTCAAAGAAGTCTTCTCGACACGGCTGATGAACTCGTTCAAATTGCGTTTCACCTGTTCACCATCTCTTTCAGACGCAGAGACAGACGTTTCGTTGTATTTGAAATAGACCTCCGAATCCAAGTAAATCTTGAATAGCTCTCTCCATTTGTAAAGATCCGACTTTCTAAGTGGTCCCTTCGCGGGATTGGCTAATTGTTGCATCGACTCGCTGATGGCCTTGACTTCATCTATTAATTTCGATTCCTCATCTTGTTTCAACTTATCAAGACTCTCTAACTCCCCGTTAAGCATTTGGAAGAATTGGGAGTCTGATTTCAACATAATTAACATCTCGCTTCTCTTGCTCGAATTATCCAAAGTCTCGCCTGCGATTTGCTCGAGATAGTCCTCAGGGATAGGCGAACCTTCTCTTCTAGACCCCCGTGGAGATAATACCAAAGATTTGTCTTCATTCAACTCATATATCCTATTACTAACACTCTCAATAATACTATCTTCGTTGCCTATCAACGTCTCAATTTTCGACTTCAACCGTAACCAAACCTCATTAATATGGTCATCCGAGAAGTCTGCATTATTATAATCGATACTGATCTTCAACATCGGTATAATATGGTCACTTTGCCCAAAATTCGACTTGGTCAACGTATATTCCGCCACAACGGGATTGCTAGGCGTGTATTCATTATTATTCATTTCCACAACCTGCTGCTTGGTCTTATCGTCTATAATCAACTTCAACGTATTTTGCTCCAATCCCAAACACTGAAGCTCACTTACAACCTTATTAATACATTTTTTCAACGACTTATACTGTATGGCGGCTTCAATCCATTCCTCTGGGATATCTTCTTCGATGAGGGTTTGCTCCAAAACTTTAGCAAATTTCATTTTAAAAGTCGCAACTTAATATTTGATATTTTATTAAGTACTATAAAATGCCATACTGTAGCCGCCAGTTAGTCTACTAGAACAAGCTTTGTATTGGTATTGGTTAAGAGTATAATTTGTATAGCCTTATACGACACTAAAAAAATAAATTTGTTAAAGCCATACCGCACGTGCTCTATCACGACATTATGCTGTCAAGGGACGACATAGTATAAAATGTCGGGTTAATCTAGAATTAAAGCAACTCTCAGAAAAAAATAGTAATTTTCCGATACCGGGAGTCGAACCCGGGTTTGCTCGGTGAAAGCGAACCGTGCTAGCCGTTACACTATATCGGAGAATTTATAAAGTGAAATTTCTTGTAAGAAAAGACAAGTAGACATATGCTAATATAATGACTTCGAATTTATCCCTAAAGCTAATTTTTAATTTGCTTTGGTACAATTCAAAAATCTCTGGAGAATAGTGTAAGATAATACAAATACACATACACATGTTGTATTGCAAAAGTAAAGAACATCAAAAACTGAAGTATAATGGGTAAAGGAAATAATGAATTTAGGAACTATAGTTAGTCAGGTAAGAGGGATGAGGAAGTTACATTACATAGACCAAGCTTCTAAAGCACAGATATATACAGAGGAGATAAATAATTATTGGTAGCCAGCTTCCTTACAAAAATATGTTATGAATATATGAGAAGTAAATGCATCACTATTGCACCTTTGTTATTATAGTTCATTTTCTACAGAAAAGACAAGAAAAAGTTCCGTTATGGAAACTAATAGAATATAGACTCCATTAGGAAAAGAACCGTAGTCTCTAAGAGGGAATTAGGTACTGGCGATATTTTGCAATCTTTGAGCAAGCAGAAGAACCTTCTGGAAACCACGCGCAGAAGTCCGCTTGAAATCGTTGACTAGTAAATTGATGAGTGTTTCAACAAATAAGCATTTCCTGAAGCATCCAATTTACATTTAGAAGCTCATCAGCATCATGGATTTAGAATTAGAACCTACATTAGAGTCTGTCGTCCAACACGACTCGTTGAAGTGGATTTTTGTCGGTGGTAAAGGTGGTGTCGGTAAAACGACCACCTCATCATCAGTTGCAGTACAACTAGCATTAGCCAAACCAAACGAACAATTTTTACTTATTTCAACCGATCCAGCACACAACTTGTCGGATGCATTCTGCCAAAAGTTCGGTAAGGATGCCAGAAAAGTCGAAGGGTTACCAAATTTGTCGTGTATGGAAATCGACCCAGAAGCAGCAATGTCTGATTTACAGCAACAAGCATCACAATACAACAACGATCCAAATGACCCATTAAAGAGTATGATGAACGATATGACTGGGTCTATTCCTGGTATTGACGAAGCTTTGTCGTTCATGGAAGTTTTGAAGCATATCAAAAATCAGAAGGTACTCGAAGGAGAAGATAACTCGAACGCTATTTCCTACAAGACAATCATTTTCGATACGGCGCCTACTGGTCACACATTACGTTTCTTACAATTGCCATCTACTTTAGAGAAGTTATTATCCAAATTTAAGGACTTGTCTGGTAAGTTGGGACCTATGTTGAGCATGATGGGTGGTGGCCAACAACAAGATATGTTTGAGAAATTGAACGAAGTACAAAAGAACGTGAGCGAAGTCAATGAGCAGTTTACCAACCCTGATTTGACTACGTTTATCTGTGTGTGTATTTCTGAATTTTTGTCATTATACGAAACAGAAAGAATGATCCAAGAATTGATGTCCTACAACATGGATGTCAACTCGATTGTCGTTAACCAGTTATTGTTTGCAGATGGCGATGATCACTCCTGTAAGAGATGTGAATCCAGATGGAAAATGCAAAAGAAATACTTGGACCAAATGGGCGAATTGTATGAGGATTACCATTTGGTTAAGATGCCATTACTCGGTTGTGAAATCAGAGGGGTAGAGAACTTGAAGAAATTTTCCAAGTTCTTGTTGAAGCCATATGATCCAAAGGCTGATAGTGACATTGTTTTCGATTTAGAAGAAAAATAATTTATGTACATTAATCCTATCTAGCACTATTTATACCAAATAAATTCAATTCTTTTCGACATTGATTTAGCGTAGTATAAGATTTATCTGATGATTATTTTGGCATTTATCATTGCCAAAGCAGTAGGATTAGAATAGCATAGTTCTAGTTCTATACTACTGTAGTCACATGATTAATGTTTGTCTTCTAATAATAGTCATAATTCAACTACTGGGTACTAAAATATTACTTTTAAGTCAAGTCTATTAAGACACTTGGTAACATGGCCAGAGGAAACCAGAGGGATCTTGCAAGAGCAAAGAACATGAAAAAGCAGCAGGATGCTGCTAAGAGTCAAAAGAAGGAAGGGGATCCTAAAAAGAGAATGGAGAGTGATGCGGACAAAATGAGAAGAAAGCAAGCTGAAGGTACGTAAATGGATAATTATGTCCAACTGTAGTAAATATATCACCATTGTATCATTGTGCTCGAATACTGACCAATTCTATTTAGCTGATGCTAGGAAAGCAGCCGAACATGGAAAGAAATAGTTTCAAGAGCTATTCTGAAAATATTCGTTGTGGTGGTTCTAGAGTTCACCAATATCTATATACCTGAGGTGGGATAAGCTATTATTATATAATGATGACATATTGTGTATGAATTCACGCAGTATTGTTATTACTGACCATATCTTTCAATAAGGTGAATAGGTGTGAATAAAATTTGCATTTAATATTTAACTTGACTAAGATTAAACATTCTTGTAGTTACATGTAGATTTAGGATGATATTCCTAAGATGAGTTGATGTACTTATACTTTGGTTAACCTAAAATTGATATAAACTTCAAATGTCCGTATAAGTCATGAACAGTCTTCTGGCCGATTTCTCTGCAAATATAGATTTTTTTTAATTCCCTAGAGAAGCACTAAAGAGATGTCCGTGTTGTTGAGCGTTCTTTACAATCTTTTCCCGAATAACCGTTAATATTGACCTTTTAACAGCCAAACTGATCTGATTTGAAGTGGTATGTGTCTATACCGGACGAGTGATAAATTGAAGCGAATTGGAGTAATTAAGTCCTTATCTTTCATATCTCCCAACCAAAGTCACAATGCTAATTGAAGAATCGTATCATGACGTGAAGACATCTTATGGCACAACCATGAGATTGTTTGTCTATCATCCAAAAATTTTGAACTATCCAAAGGTTAAATTCCCTGGTGTGGTGGTTTACAGTGAAATTTACCAGGTTACCGGCCCAGTGACCAGATTTGCTAAAGATATTGCAGGACAAGGTTTCATTGTTGTATGTCCTTCGATCTACCATAACTTTGAAAGCCACGAAGCATTGGCCTATGATAACGAAGGTACAGATAAGGGTAACAACTACAAAATCGCCAAGGAAATCAAATCGTATGACGAAGATAACAAATTAGCCATTGATTACTTGACTACATTGCCTACTTGTAATGGCAAAGTTGGTGCCACTGGTATGTGTCTCGGGGGTCATTTGGCCTTTAGAGCTGCGTTAGATCCAAGAGTCCGTGCGGCTGTTTGCTTCTTCGCCACGGACATTCACAACCACGCATTAGGTAAGGGCAAACAAGACGACTCGTTGAAGAGATGTGGCGAAATAAAGGGTGAATTGATCATGATTTTCGGCTGTAAAGATAACCACGTCCCTCTTGAAGGCAGAGATCTAATCAGAAGCGAATTGAGAAAAAACAACGTCGAAATGACCTTTATTGAGATTAACGACGCCCAGCATGCCTTTATCAGAGACGAGATGAGTAAGGGCAGATATGACCCGGCTACCACGAAGAATTGTATGGAGTGGTTATTCGAATTGTTCAACAGAAAGTTGAAGTTGGATTACGGTGAACATGATGGCAAGGAGACTAAAATAGAAAACGTTTGCTAATTTTTTCTTGATGGATCTTCGAAGAAGATCCGTTATATCATATACCATATCCATACAACTTTTCCTTGATAGCATAGTCTATAGTTAAGTAGCAAATAGTAGTGGTATACGAATGCTTGCAAAATGTAGAACACGTGAGAAAATAGTTACATAAGCCAACAATTTTTTTATCATCGTTGAAAAATTAGTTCAATGATGGAAGAAAGGTAAATCAAAAAGAGGTTTACCATTAAAGAAAACTATACAATATGAGACCAATCAAGTTAATGGGTCATGAGCGTTCATTGACGCAAGTGAAATTCAATAGAGAAGGAGATTTAATCTTTTCCGTCGCCAAGGATAGCACAGCATCAATTTGGTATTCATCAAATGGTGAAAGATTGGGGACTTTAGAAGGACACATTGGTACTATTTGGTCTATCGACGTGGATGCTGATACTATATTATGTGCCACTGGTAGTGCTGATTTAACTATCAAGTTGTGGAAGATCGAAACGGGTGAATGTGTTCAGTCGTGGGAAATGCCAACACCAGTGAGAAGAGTTGCATTCTCTCCTGATAATAAGAGATTGTTGGCAGTCACCGATCAAGTTATGGGTCAAACCGGTACTATCTCTGTGTTTGATATAAATTACGAGGGTGACTACACCAAGCAACAAAGCGAACCATCGTTAATTATTGAGACTAGAAGTGATGCTAAGAAAGTTACAGTTGCAGGATGGTCAGCTAATGGCGATTTAATTATCGCGGGTCACGAAGACGGATATGTTTCTAAATACGACAGTTCCACCGGTGAATTCATCGAAACTGCCCAGGTGCACGGTATTCACAACGAGGAAAAGGTTGCCTCTATTACCGATATACAATTTGCTCCAGAAGACAAGTCCTACATTGTTACTGCATCGAAGGACAAGTGTTCATGTTTAGTTGATGTTGAAACGCTTGAATTGATGAAGGTATACAAAGCCGACGCTCCAATGAATACGGCCGCCATCACCCCAATTAAGGACTTTGTTATCTTGGGAGGTGGTCAAGAAGCAAGAAATGTTACCACTACTGCTGAGTCCCAAGGTAAGTTTGAAGCCAGATTCTACCATAAAATTTTCATCGACGAAATTGGCCGTGTCAAGGGTCATTTCGGTCCTTTGAATTCTATCGCCGTCCACCCTGACGGAACCGGTTATGCCAGTGGAGGAGAAGATGGTTTTATCAGATTGCACTACTTTGATAAGTCCTACTTTGATTTTGAGTTTGATACTGAAAGGGCTGAAAGAGCGATGGCTTCAAGTGCTGCTTAGGTTAAATGCCCTGTTTTCTCTTGCATTGGTTTCTCTTTACTACAAAAACCTTTTATTTTATTATTCTAATGGTTAACTTGATAAGCAGTTTGAATAATCAAGTAAGATATCTCACTGTATACTATTTTAATTATGTCATACATCAATATAAAGACAGTTTCTATTAACCTATTATGTAAAATTGCGGTGTCAAAATTCAATCTCTATGTTTATGGAAGGCACACGTCCTCATCTCTCTAGAAGTTCCTCGAACTATCTAGAACATCAATAATAGCTGCGAAAGATTCTTGCAGATCCTATTCAAATTAGTATATAATTACGACACGGGAACGTAGTTTTGAACATCGTTTCGTAAGAAAGCATTATAACAATAAACCTAAATAATGATAGGATACTACACTTCTCCACATTGTAACATTGACGCATTCAATCCATTCAGTATTGGAAGTCATAATCTATTATTCAATGATGTAATGCATCAACTAGATAAGCAATTTTATTATAACCAAAGTCAAAAGATGCTTACGCAAATGAGTAAGCCAAGCAGTGTCAAGCAGATTGAAATAGCAGATAGTTACCAAATCCAAATCGCCAAGAAATACGGTGATTTTAATGGATATGAGATCAGAGTGATAAGAGACTCAGCAGGCGACTATTTACTTAAGATTGAGGGAAATAACGATCACTTCACAAAGCTATACCAATTAAGCCCAGAAGAAATAGAAATAGGTGAAATTGACTGGAAGTGGTTCAGAAATGAAAACATTTTAGTTTTGAATATACCGAAGAGAGAACACAGATACGAAGGAAAAAAGAAACTGAAGAGTGTAAAGAAATCAAATTGTAAGAAATCAGCTCATAGAAGAAAGGCAAGGCACGAGAAGAGCTTGTATCGCAAGCTCGACAAACTTGAAGCTGCTCTTCAAGAAGAACAAAGACAAAGGAATTCCGAAGGGCAAGAAGAAGAAGACTGCCAGAAGCAACAAGCAGAAGATCAATACAAGCTGATTAGCAACGAAGCACTGTTTGAACATGAAGAAAATATAGAAGTACCTGTGTCAGACACGAGTACAGCTTTGGAAAGCTCTAGTGAAACTGAGTCAACCGAATCTGAACCTATTAAAATCAAGAAAAACAGACTGCCTTCAATCGAAGAAGTCGAAGACGAAGAATTTATACTACTCCGCAAGAACATGATATAGCTGACGTATAGATAGAAACCCATATAGCCGACGAATATAATGTAATCATAGATACGACGTAGTTACTAATCATGTTGCACGTGAAGACCGGTAAATTTTGCAGTAGACGCAAATCAGGCATCATTGCCATTATCTTGTTGAAAAGTCAATATTTGGTGGCAAATAAGTTGGAATAGGAGGACCAAAATGACTTCAGGTCAGATAGCTGAAGATTCAGATACTGCTGCACATTCTTATGAAGAAAATGAGGGTGGTGGGTTCATAGTTGATGATCCGGAATATGCGAGTAACAAAAGATCTAGAAAAGCGAAATCCCAGAAGATAGACTACAAATTGTCATCTGATGACGAGGAGAAAGATCTGATAGATGTCGGGCAGCCAAAACGAAGAAATAATATGCGTGGCAAGAAGAAATCGCCAAAAAAGAAATTAGAAAGTGATGATGAAGATGATGAAGATTTCAGTATTGATAAGATAGAAAATCTCAATGAGAGCGACGAAAATGATGATGATTTAGAAATTACGAATTCTTCAAGCATTATAAGAAATGGTGAATCGAGGGATCAGGCTATTGCGTTGTCAGAGTCAGAGGACGACTTACCTTTATCCAAGAGAGAACCACCTAAAAAGCGAAGAAAGGCTGCACCACTGAAGAAGGCACCTTCGAAGAGAAAGAAGAAAGAACCAAAAGTGAAAGTACCATATTTTACAAGAGTTACTAATAAGTTATATGACCAGCATCCACACTTAAAGGACGTCTTTCCATATTTGCAGGCTGTTGATAAGATACGGGTGCAGAGAGCAGAACAACCTCCGGGAATGAACATCAAATTGTTGCCATTCCAACAGGAAGGATTAAATTGGTTGATGCGACAGGAGGATGGTGAATATGGGGGAGGTATATTGGCAGATGAAATGGGTATGGGTAAGACCATACAAATGATAGCGTTATTTTTGAGCGATTTGACAAAGAGACCAAATCTAGTGGTTGGGCCCACGGTTGCCTTAATGCAGTGGAAGAATGAAATAGAAAAGCATACGGAGGGAAATATATTGAAAGTATTGCTTTTTCATGGCGCCAATAGGTTGTCAGACCTAGAAGAATTAAATAAGTATGATATAATATTGACTTCATATTCAGTTTTGGAATCAGTATATCGGAAAGAGAAGTATGGCTTTAAAAGAAAGAATGGGCTAGTTAAAGAAACGTCTCCGTTGCATGCACTTAAATTTTATAGGGTTATATTGGATGAAGCCCATAATATTAAAGACAGAACTTCGGGAACAGCAAAAGCTGCTAACAATGTTAACTGTATTAAAAAGTGGTGTTTAACAGGAACTCCATTGCAGAACAGAATCGGTGAGATGTACTCATTGATCAGATTCTTAAAGTTGGATCCGTTTCATAAGTACTTTTGTACAAAATGTGATTGTTCCAGTGACGAATGGAAATTTTCTAACTGGAGACATTGTGATATCTGTGGTCATACTCCTATGTTACATACGAACTTCTTCAATCATTTTATGTTGAAGAATATCCAGAAATTTGGTATTGAGGGTGATGGATTGACGAGTTTTCAAAACATTAGATTGTTATTAAGTAATGTAATGTTAAGAAGGACAAAAGTTGAAAGGGCGGATGATTTAGGATTGCCTCCAAGAATAGTTGAAATAAGGCGTGATAGGTTTAACGAGGAAGAAAAGGATTTATACACCTCATTGTACAGTGACTCGAAACGTAAATTTAATGATTTTGTTGCAGAGGGGGTGGTTTTAAATAACTATGCCAATATCTTCACATTGATCACCAGAATGAGACAGCTTGCAGATCATCCCGATCTAGTATTAAAAAGAGTAGGTAGCAATCAAATATCGGAAGAAATTGAAGGTGTCATAATCTGTCAATTATGTGACGATGAAGCCGAAGAGCCTATAGAGTCGAAGTGTCATCATAAATTCTGCAGAATGTGTATTCAAGAGTATACCGATTCTTTTGTTGGAGAAGAAAAAAACTTGCAATGTCCTGTCTGCCATATTGGTTTGTCGATTGATTTGCAACAAACGGCACTCGAGGTTGATGAACAACAATTCTCTAAAGCATCAATTGTAAACCGTATCAAGTTGGGTGCTCACGGTGGCGAATGGCGATCATCCACAAAGATCGAAGCATTGGTGGAAGAGCTCTACAAACTTAGGTCTGACCGACATACAATTAAATCGATTGTGTTTTCCCAGTTTACTTCCATGTTAGACTTGATTGAATGGAGATTGAAAAGAGCCGGTTTCCAAACTGTCAAATTACAAGGTTCTATGTCCCCACAACAACGTGATAACACTATCAAGTACTTCATGGAAAACACCCTGGTAGAAGTATTCTTGGTTTCCTTAAAAGCTGGTGGTGTAGCATTAAATTTATGTGAGGCTTCCCAAGTTTTTCTCATGGATCCATGGTGGAATCCTAGTGTTGAATGGCAATCTATGGATAGAGTTCATCGGATTGGTCAGAAGAGACCGATTCGAATCACCAGATTTTGCATCGAAGATAGTATTGAGCTGAAAATTATCGAATTACAAGAGAAAAAGGCCACAATGATTCATGCAACTATTAACCATGATGATGCAGCAGTAAGTAGACTAACGCCGGACGATTTACAGTTTTTATTTATGAACTAGCAGTATAAATATATAATGAAACGATAGAATTATCAGTGCAGCAATTTGAAATTTTATTTTTCGTCTGACTCATTGAGAGCGTAACCGGAAAACTCTGGAGATGAAGAATGAAAAATCATCGAATATAGGCTATTTCCAAGATATATACAATAAAAGTAATTATTAGTTGTTTAACTTAACGTAACAGGTCAATAATTTATGGATTATATATAAATTTGTTACCACAATGTCAAATCAAGAATTTTGGTTGAATTATTTAGATAATCCGACATTATCGGTCTTACCTCATGACTTTTTAAAACCAGCTAATAACCAGTCAGTGGAAGCTTCTTACAGCTTTGATGTCTCAGACGACAAGACGAAAGATTTTCCATTCGGATTGGCTGTTTTTGGTGCTTTAATCTATAAATTGACTGGTGATGAGGATATAGTTGTTGCTACTGATACTGAATCGAATTATAAGGAATTCATAGTCAGAATGAACTTAACTCCTTCAATGAAGTTCAGTGAGTTATTGGCTAATGTCCAAAAGGAATATGACAACAATTCCACGAAAATTGACTACGAATCGTTGAATGAAGTCGCTGAGTACATCAAAACATCCAAGAAATTGGATGATTACCCAACGTTGTTTAGATTGTCGTATCAGCATGCAAATCCAACGCAGCAATTGTCCACTGCAGTTCAAGGATCTGTCCGTGACTTGGCTTTCTTTGGTCCAGGAAAAGATGGAAAATTCAGCATTTACTATAACTCATTATTGTACAAATACGACAGAATTGTGATCTTGGCTGAACAATTCCAGAAGTTTTTGGGAGCCGTTTCTACAAACCCAGATATTGAGATTTCGAAGGTAAACTTGATGACTGACTCACAAATCAGACAATTACCAGATCCAACTTTAGATTTGGACTGGTCTGGCTATCGTGGTGCTATACAAGACATCTTCATGAAGAATGCTGAAGAAAACCCTTCAAGCACATGTGTTGTGGAAACAAAATCATTCTTGGATTCTAAGTCCAAAACCCGTACATTCAATTATCAGCAAATTAACCAAGCCTCCAATATAGTCGGTAACTACTTGAAGGAAAATGGTATTAAGAAAGGTGATATTGTTATGATCTATGCTTACAGAGGTGTTGATTTGATGATTGCAGTTATGGGTGTCTTGAAGGCGGGTGCAACTTTTTCTGTTATCGATCCTGCTTATCCACCAGCTAGACAGAATATCTATCTTTCGGTTGCCAAACCTAGGGGTTTAATTGGTATTGAAAAGGCAGGTGTCTTGGACTCATTAGTTGTGGATTATATTGAGAAAGAATTGGATGTAATTACTACCATTCCTCAATTGAAGGTCAACGACGATGGCTCTTTAGTCGGTGGTCTCTTAAATGGCCAATCAGCTGATTGCTTGCAAAATTACGAAAGTTTCAAGGACAAGGCTACAGGTGTTAGAGTTGGACCTGATTCTAACCCTACATTATCTTTTACTTCTGGTTCCGAAGGTATTCCTAAAGGTGTATTAGGTCGTCACTATTCTTTAGCATACTATTTCCCATGGATGTCTAAACAGTTTAATCTCTCATCCAAAGATAAGTTCACTATGTTGTCGGGAATTGCGCATGATCCTATTCAAAGAGATATGTTCACTCCATTATTTTTGGGTGCCCAATTATTAATTCCAACTTCAGACGATATTGGTACTCCAGGTAAATTGGCAGACTGGATGGCCGAATATGGTGCCACAGTCACTCATTTAACTCCAGCAATGGGTCAATTGTTGAGTGCCCAGGCAACTACTGCTATTCCAAGTTTACACCACGCTTTCTTTGTCGGTGATATTTTGACTAAGAGAGATTGCTTGAGATTGCAAAGTTTAGCAGAAAATGTTTACATTGTCAACATGTATGGTACTACCGAAACCCAAAGATCTGTTTCCTTCTTTGAAATCAAGAGTCGTAAATCCGACCCAGTTTACTTGAAGAATTTGAAAGATGTCATGCCTGCTGGTAAAGGTATGTATAACGTCCAATTATTAGTTGTTAATAGATATGATTCTTCGCAAACCTGCGGTGTTGGTGAAGTTGGTGAGATTTATGTTAGAGCAGCGGGATTGGCAGAAGGTTACAGAGGATTACCAGATTTGAATGCAGCTAAGTTTGTCACTAATTGGTATGTTGATCCTAAAAAGTGGGCTGAACAGGATGAACAAAACAAGAATTCTACGGAAACTTGGAGAGAAGACGGATGGTTAGGGCCAAGAGACAGATTGTACAGAACCGGTGATTTAGGTCGTTATTTACCAGATGGAAATGTTGAATGTTGTGGTAGAGCTGATGACCAGGTTAAGATCAGAGGGTTCAGAATTGAATTAGGTGAGATTGATACTCACTTATCTCAACATCCTTTAGTCAGAGAAAATGTTACGTTGGTTAAAAGAGATAAGAACGAAGAGCCCACATTAATCGCCTACATCGTTCCTAAGAATACTCCGGACTTGAAGAATTTTACATCCGAGGTTGATACTGAAGAAGCATCTGACCCTGTTGTTGGCGGTTTGGTTATCTACAGAGAATTAATCAAGGATATCAGGGCTTATTTGAAGAAAAGATTGGCATCATATGCTGTTCCAACCATGATCGTTCCATTAGCTAAGTTACCATTAAATCCTAACGGTAAGGTTGATAAGCCGAAATTACCTTTCCCAGATAGTGTTCAATTGGCAGTGGTTGCAAGATTAACTGCTGATAGTAAAGGCCAAAATGCTGAAGTAGAGAATTTCAATGAATTGGAATCAACCATCCGTGACTTGTGGTTAGAGGTATTGCCTAACCGTCCTGCTTCTATTGCTAAAGATGATTCGTTCTTTGACTTAGGCGGCCACTCTATTTTGGGAACCAGAATGATCTTTGAGTTGAGAAAAAAGTTATGTGTAGAAGTTCCATTAGGGGTAATTTTTAAGAACCCAACGATCGAAGCATTTGCTCGTGAAGTTCAAAAATTCATTAGAAATGATGACTTTGAATTAGCAGGACACGATAATGATGATGAAGAGACAAAGGTTAAAGCTGTTGATTATGCTGCAGATGCTGCAGAATTAATCAAGGCCAATTTATTGCCTAAATATGAATCGCGTAACTCGCTTGACACTTCAGAAACCATTAATGTTTTCCTTACTGGTGCTACCGGGTATTTGGGTTCTTTCATAGTTCGTGACTTGTTGTCAGCACGTCCAGGAAAACCAGTAAAGGTATATGCTCATGTAAGAGCGTCCTCGAAGGAAGCTGGTTTCGAAAGATTGCGTAACACAGGATTAACCTACGGTATTTGGAACGATTCTTGGAAAGACAAGATTGAGGTTGTTCTCGGTGACTTATCAAAGCCGCAATTTGGTATGGAAGATGCCACCTGGAATGAGCTAGCTGAAACTGTTGATGTTATCATCCACAATGGTGCGTTTGTTCACTGGGTCTATCCATACTCTCAATTGAGAGATGCGAATGTCACCAGCACTGTCAATGTCTTGAACTTATGTGGTACTGGTAAGGCTAAGCAATTTGCATTTGTTTCATCTACATCAGCTATCGATACCGATCATTTTGTCAGATTATCAGACGATTTGATTGCCAAGGGATTGGCAGGTATTCCAGAATCCGACGATTTATCGGGCTCGGCAAAGGGCTTGGGTACTGGTTATGGTCAATCCAAATGGGCATCTGAACGAATAATCAGGACTGCCGGTGACCGTGGATTGAAAGGTAGTATCGTGAGATCTGGTTATGTTCTTGGATTCTCCGAAACTGGTGCTACCAACTCAGATGACTTCTTGGTCAGAATGTTGAAGGGTTGTGCCGAATTAGGATCATACCCTGACATTTCCAACAACGTCAATATGGTTCCAGTAGACCACGTTGCAAGATTAGTTGTGGCCTCTGCGTTCCACCCTCCGCAAGACGACCATTTGGCCGTTGTCCATGTCACGGGCCATCCAAGACTCCAATTCAATACCTACTTAGGCACCTTGGCCGAATACGGGTACGATGTTTCGATCGATGATTACCCAACCTGGAGATCTGCCTTGGAAAGATTTGTGGTCCAGGACTCCAAAGACTCTGCATTGTTCCCATTATTGCATTTCGTGTTGGATAATTTACCTCAGAACACGAAAGCGCCCGAATTGGACGACTCCAATGCTTCCAAGGCATTGAAATCCGACGAGAAGTGGACTGGTGTGGATGTCAGCGGTGGTAAGGGTATTGACGTCAAGCAAATGGGTGTCTACATTAGCTACTTAGTCAAAGTAGGTTTCTTACCAGCACCAACCAAAAAGGGTTTACCATTGCCTGAAGTTGATATTTCCGACGAAACTGTCAACTTGATCACTGCCGGTGCCGGTGGCCGTGGATCTGCTGCCAAATAAGCCTTCTATGTATTAGAATCCATTAGTTTTCCATAGTTTATTAATATTAAGTGCTTTATATGTATATCTGAGTTTCGCACATACACCATTATATAAAATAAAGGCTGGGCTGTAGGAGGAATGATGATTCTTTGTAAAAACACTGTACGTACAACTAAGAATGCTATCGCAATAAAGATCCATTATGTCTACTGAAGCCCCGAATCATACCCCGGACTCGCCAGCTATATCAATGATCAATAAAAGGAGCGCAAATATTAATAATAAAAATGGCTTGGACCATGATAATGCCAATAGAGCCAGTACCGGTCGCTTGAGTACACCATTCTCGTCCCGTCCCAATTCGGGGACAAATCTCAATGGTCTTTCCACCAAGGTTCGTTTGAAACGACCCAAATTGGGCGATAGAACAGGATCCACCGATTCCATCACCAGAACTCCGATATCCCAGAAAGCATCGAATCGATTCACGATCCAGACCAACGCCCGAGCGGCCAATGGAACGCCCACGAATATCCCCAATGCATCGACCCCAATAAGACGCACGAGTGGCTCGAATGTGTCTGGGTTTGCGTCGTCGCCGGCGCTCACGTCGCTCGATATGGGCAAAAAGCGGTTGGTGGACCAATTCTACAGCACCTACAAGGACCCGCAAACACTGAGCGGTACGGACCTCTCCCAGTACTTCAAAAATGGCTCGAACGTGTCGCCCTCGGCTGAAAAGACCTTCAGGTTCACCAACTACGTTACGGGCAACGGGTCTGCCAGCGAAGACTCGCTCTCGTCAGATGTCATCGGGGATTTGGTGCAATCGGGAGGGTTCGCCTACATCCCCACGCAAAACCACCCCACCCACGACGAATCTTTGACTAACCAGCTTCTCAACGTCGACTCGCTTGTGGCCGATCAGCCATCCCCCGACGACCAGGGCGATGGCCTTCCCAACGGTCTCGCGGCCGTTGCCCTGTCGCTAAGTTCCTCCCTCGTCACCCACACGAGAGATTCGCTTGCTGTGTCTCCTTCCCACTCCCACGCTCCTCCTGCCATCACCAACCTCGACGCCCTCTCGCAATATCTCAAGGAAGTCCGTCGCTCCACTATCGACATCCTCAACCACTTGGACTCGAACAAAGACGTCCTCAAGGAAAAATTCCGCTCCGATATCAACAGCAGTGTCAGCAAGCTCGACGAGATTGTCACGGTGGTCAACGCCTTGGAATACAGGCTCAACTACGTCCGGTCCGAAGTCAACCGTAACAAGCAGATCATGTCTCAGAATCTTTCCCCCAAAATTGCATTACTCGAAAAAATCGACAAAAGAATGGCCGAATACGCGCATGTTTCGAGACGAAGACACTTCAGACAACTCTCTACCGTCTCCGTTCTCTTGTTGGTCCTAGCTCTTCTATATACCCTATATATTCGTTAATACGTTGAACATTATTGGTATTTTAGTATGTATTCTGACGTGCACGTGAATATCCGTAAGAGTGACGCACGAATCTCATCTTGACGGATAATCTCCAACGTTGATATTTATTGATATTCCTATTTAAGCGATAGATTAT
This sequence comes from Debaryomyces tyrocola, assembly GCA_900006135.1. Classification (NCBI taxonomy): domain Eukaryota; kingdom Fungi; phylum Ascomycota; class Pichiomycetes; order Serinales; family Debaryomycetaceae; genus Debaryomyces; species Debaryomyces tyrocola. The sequence goes on from LN874554.1 coordinate 159,374, forward strand.
TGATCATACAGTCGACAGAAAGTGGATATATAGAGGAACAGTCGATATTAGAACTATAGTAAGTGAAACTTCCAGAAAAAACCCCTGTTGTGGCTAAGAAAATAGAATAAAAGGGAAGAAATCGTCGCGATGTCAGAGGTTATATCGCTAAATTATACAGGCGACAGTGTTAAAAGAATCAATAGTGGAAGTAGTAAAAAGTTCACTAGTTTCAGGACGCTTATTTCTTACTTGTTTACTAAAGGGAACAACGAACATGATACTAATCATGCTACGATCATAGTTATAGCCCGCAGTATAACGCGGGAGCGATGCAAATTGGATCGGTTGGGGTTGAAGGAGAAGACATTATTATTGAAATATTACTTTAATCATTTGAATGTGGTGGTGGTGGATGGTGGTGCATTGGATAACGGGGTTGTGGTAGAACAGATCAACGAGGCGATCGAGAGGATCGACAAATTGATCCACGATAGGATATCGAGAGTGGAAACGTGGACGGGGACGGGGAAGGCATCAGTGAATGATTTTTTCGATCAAGAAACGGCGGCCGACAACGACTTGATGTTTTCGATAGACGATATAGTGGCAACGATGTCATTTGTGTTGACGTATAATACCAACACCACCCCGGGGACTCTCGCGAGCCTCATCGAACTCAACAAACTCATAATGGAAGAAATCGATTTTTTGAGCTTGTTATCTAATAACTCGAAACGCCATTTGCTGAAGCTATGCCATTTATTAGGTCACTGGTCGTTTCCGGCCCATGAGTTGACCAACGACGACTTGGTGTACTGTGTGTATTTGGTATTGGCGTATGCGATAAACGAGGTGAAGAAAAACACCGATTTGATTTTACAACCCGATGTGTCGTTTCCATCATCTAACGAGTTACTTGGGCTTGTATTCATGGTCAGAGATACCTACAAGAACGGCAATCCGTTTCATAATTTCCGTCATGCTACGGATGTGTTGCAGGCGTGTTTTCACTACGTGATCAGATTGAGGTGCTTGCCGTGCTTCAAGCAGTTCAGAACCGACCCCAAGGCTGACGAATGTCTTGTGTTGAGCGGTGAAGTAGCGTTGGACGCAGCCGTAGAACTTATACCAGTTGACGACAACGAGACGGTGCTGGAGAACTTGCACAAGAGTTCCTCGCTGTCAACATCGATTTCAACCAGTGTTCAGACCAAAACAGCTCTTGTAGATGGACTGATCGTGTCCATGCAGAAGGAGACTACTGTTGAGAGCTCGGCTCATATGAATTCTATCCAAACATTAGCTTTGCTAATAGCGGCCTTAGGCCACGACGTGGGGCATCCTGGCGTTACCAATGCATTCATGATTAAACATTCAGCACCAATGTCGCTTATATACAACGAACGATCAGTGCTTGAGCTGTACCATTCGGCAGTATTCATCAACAAGATTCTTGCCATAAACTGGCCCGATATCCTTAATGTAGATATCGACGGCAAGACTAACATCTCCTTAAAGAACTTGATTGTATCTTGCATCCTTGCCACAGATATGGCCGAGCATTTTGAGTACATCGATAAACTCGCCCATTTCAAGGCAGACCAATACATACTCGAAGTTAATCGTGTCAATCTTATTTCGAGTCTCTTGATCAAGTGCGCCGATATCTCGAACGTCACCAGACCATTACGGGTGTCGTCCCAATGGGCACTGGTGCTTGGTCGGGAATTCTGCGAGGTGTCGACGTTGGAGAATAAACTTGCCCTCCTCCAACCAACCCCGGAGCTCGATGTTCATTACGACAAGGTCCCAAGCGCATTGCCAGATATCTTGCAGGCCAACCCCGACATACACAAGGGCCAAATCTTTTTCATCAACACCTTTGCCGAAAACTTATTCAATAACATCGCCGAATTGTTGCCCGAGCTTCGCTACACCTGCGACATCATCCAGGAGAATAAAGAGTTCTGGCTAAGTCGTTAGTATCTGTCATGTTTCAGTTTTATCTACCCACAATTAGCGTCATCCTATGGTACTATTAACAGCTACTCTGTCATTTGCAGTTGCTAGTGCCCTATCTGGGTAATGCCAGGTGTAAGTGTACACATATTGTGTAAACATGCTTCCATATCTTACATTTGCTAATTACCACCGTTTACCCATCGAACGGGTGCTACATTTATGCTGCTTCTTCTTGATTTGCACTTTACATCTACATTTACGGCCCTCCTGGCCCCCCTGTTTGCTTTTATTCGGCTCTTTGATACATAGTTTTGTTCTTCTTAGTTACTTCTACCTATTATATGCATTTACACCGTTCGTCTATCTCCGTAGGCCCCCTTATCGTCGTCGTCGTCGGTATAATCTGGACCTGGTGGTGAAAATCGGTCACGTGCCTGAATAATTTCTTCGGAATCGACGATGAGGTGGAACGTACTGAAAATGAATAACCCTATATACTTTCAACCCCCTCTAAACAACTGTTAAAACAATTGCAGTCCGAAAAAAATCATTGTGTGTGATAGGGAAGACAACAGTGTAATTGTTAGGAATTATTGATTCAAGCAAATTGACCCTATATTTAAGTGAACAGAAATTTTCAGCTGCCCACGATGGATCGTCCAGGATTTAGTTCACCTCCATTTAATGACAAGAAAATTGTTTTGTCACCCCCACCTATCGAACCTAAACAGTATTCGTTTCTTCAGCAACATAATGCTAGCGGTCGACCACCCGTAGGGTTTCAGGAAAGACAACAGAGCGTTGGATATAATCTTCAGCAAGAATTTGAGACGTTAACCGCTGACTTGGACTTGGATTTGAGAAACAACAAGGATATGCAACAGAATGTCGATGCGCCATTGCCGACGACTCAGAGTGGCAATGTGGGTCGGGGTATGATGCCTTCGACTCTGCAGTACGGGTTTGGGGAATTAGGGCCAGGAGGGTCGCTTCAGAATACGTTATTGACGGATGCTGCGTTATCGCCTAATTTGCCTACGGCTTCGTCCCATAGTGCGCTTGGGTCGTTATTGAATAACAATGGTAATGGCAGCTTCTTGCCGCCATTAGCGTCTATTCCTAATAGACCGCAATCGGTAAATGATTTTTCCAATTTTTTCAATCGCCAACAGCAACAGCAGCAGGCAATAGACCGCCAGCAACAGCAACAGGCTACCAACTTCTATCTGGACTTGATTGTATTTTGTAACTGGATCGAGACGTTGAATCCTCGTGATAACATTACCATGATTGATTACTTGTGCAATAACTTACCCCTTGACATTTTGCTCACGTTCAAGTCAAAATTGGATAGCCATTTGACCCATTACCATAACCAGCTGGCTGCCAGTCAACCGCTCCACCAACAGCAAAACCAGCCGGTTTCATTCGGTGTTTTGTCACCATACCAGCAACAGCAGAACGATATTCTCGCCGAGATGGAAAATTTGAATTTGGATAATTCTTTGAGCAGTGATACCGGTGCATCTTTGAACCAGAAGAGTGCTCCTGCGTTGCAGCAACCAAAGCCGAAGTTGAATTCTGTTAGAAACCATGGGCAGCATTTGTATGCGGAGCAGCAGACTCAAAGACCCCGTTCTGCCGACCCAAATATCCATAAATACAGTCCCAGCTACAATTTGCCGCAACAACAATTCGAAAGGGCTAAGTCCCCAACTTCGCACTTGTATGAGAAGACAAACTTTTTGCAACTCGCAGCAGCCAATTCCAATTCTCCTTCAGTCAGCCAACAAAAAGGAACCAACAGTTCAGACGACTCTGTTGACTTATCTGCGCATGCTGCATTGAAATTGGGAGCTTTAGCGACTATTAATTCGAGAGTAGCATTGGACTCTAATCGCAAGAGTCATGTTCACAGCGCTCACGGTCATCAGCAACCGCATTCACATTACTTCTCCCAGCAAGGTGCTCTGCAACATGGACCTTTCCTGCCGGCCTCAGCTTACGAGGAGTCTATTAACAGAACAGCAAATTCGTCATCGGTACCGATTTTGGCTCAACACAACAAGTCTCCTCCAGGGTTGACTAGAACCAAGAAATCAACAGAAGGTTTAGGGCAAGGAGCTAATGCTTCTTCTGGATCGCCTCAAACTACGTCGACCACGTCGATGCCCGCCGATATCTCCAATCCTGATTTATTAAACAACATTCCTGCGTGGTTAAAGTTGCTCAGATTGCATAAATATACCGATTGTTTGAAGGATATCTACTGGAAAGATTTAATTGAATACGACGATCCCCTGTTGGAGAAGAGAGGAGTGAAGGCTTTAGGAGCCAGACGGAAATTGTTGAAAGCTTTCGACGCGGTCAAGGAAAGTTTATAGATGCGTTACGATTAAATAGTAACTGTTGAAAAATGTAATACAGTAATAATCACCCACTATTTGATATATGGGTGCTATAGTACTAATTTATTCAATAGGCTTGTATATTAATAAATTTACTAAAGCTAATACGACGGCCTTAAATAAAAACTGACCGATACTCTTCGAATCAATACACCTATGTATCCCCCAAGTTCAATTTACATAATTATACAACAAGAGTTAGTCTTCTTGGCCTGTTTATAAAACATTCTCGAAGAACTGGACAACGCCTCAGACTTATCGACTAAGGAATCTAATTTTTCACCTCTTTGTAAAACACTTTCGATGGTCTTGTGCAAGACAATCTTGGTTTCGTCCAATTCTTGCTGCACCTTCATGATCGAATCTGCCTGGCTAGGATCCTGGTACTTCTTAATGTAATGCTCTAAGTTATCGTAGTTGAAACTAGCGTTTGTAGCACTAATATTGGCCCAATCTTTCTGTGGGTGTAAGGACAAGTATTCTTCTAAAATCTTGTTAATCAATGTGTAAGCTGGTCTAACTGGGTACTCTTTGTCAGTAATAACGACACAAGCAAGTCCCTCTGATCTAGCATAAGTGTGTCCGATGTAGTTACCTTCTTCAATACTCTGTCTTTGGCCTGCTTGCGTTCTTTGGGATACAGTTTCGGAGAAGAACGTCATGAACTGTGATACCCCGTTCCTTTCAAAGAACGAAAATTGCGATAAATCTCTAGCTGATGTTAACTCTAATGCTTTGTCACCTCCGATTCTTAAGACTCCAATGTAATAGATCTTCATTTTATATATTTCTGACTGTTTTTATAGCAAGTTTCTACTTTATGGCAAACTTTAGTGAACATTCTTCAAATGAGCATGAGGCTTTTTTTCGATCAATTGTTATCAACAGCACAAAAATAAATGAACATACCAAGGTTCCATAGCAATAATAGGACGATCTTCATATGAAAATAGACGATAACATAGGAGGCGTGAAGGATGGGCCCATTCCTAATTTGAAGGTAGTGATTTTGGGGGATCTGGGGGTTGGTAAAACATGTTTGAGGTCCCAGTTCATCTATCATATATTCACGAATGCTTACAAGGCGACGATAGGAGGAGACTATCTTACGACTACGGTGATGATACCGAGAGACGAGGGACATGATAGGAGTCGGAGGCTGGAACAAACGATGGAACAAACGATGGAATTGGGTGCAGAAAATGACGACGAACATGATAACAGCCAAGATACATTGACAGGGTGTAAAAATACGCCCGAGAAGGTGAATTTACAGATATGGGACACGGCAGGGCAGGAGAGGTTCAACTCGATCTCACAGGCATTTTATAGAGGTACTGATGTGGCTATACTCGTGTACGATATTACCAACTATGAGTCTGTGCTCAGTCTTCGGGACTGGTTCAAACGATTTATAGAGCATTGTCATGTTGAACGGCCTGGAGTCATGATCATTGGCAATAAGATAGATAAGGAGAGCGAACGATGTGTGGATAGAGATGAAATACGGGAGATTCTAAACAAGAACATGGACATAAGTATCGATGCGTACGTGCGAGATTGGGACACCGATTTGCTAGAGGTAAGCTGCAAGAAACGAGAATTGGTGGATGAGTTGTTTCAACGGACAGCCCAGTTGGGGGTTGAGTTGCTGACCAATTCAGGCGGCAAGAATGCGAAGAATATGCTTAGTTTTGATAGTATAGACTTACAGCAGGGAATTGGCCGTGTTTCTTCTTCGCGATGCTTATGTTAGTAGTATAGGTTAATGATATTTATGGGTGATAATAATAAAATAATGCTTATTGTAATAGCTATGTACAGATATAATTACAACCAACATGTGCAATACGTCTAGGGCCCGACTGCTTATTTGGTGTTGGAATCTTCAGCCTTGGCTTTTTCCTTGGTTACTTTGGTGGCGTTGTCAGCAATAGTTTCGGCAGATTGTTCTGAAGCATCTCCCTTCTTCTCGTTAACGTCAACTAATGGTTGTTGTTCTTCGTCGTCGTATAATTCTTCCTTGTAGTGTTCTGGGTGTTCTCTGAAACAATTTCTCATACTTTCGAACTTTTTGATACATTCAATACCCTTTGGTTCTGATTCGGAGTAGATGAAACACGCAAATGCTTCCTTGAATTCTTCACCACATGGTCCCTGGGCCATGCCTCCTAAACAAGGACAATCCCAGTTGATTTCCCCGGTCTCTGGGTTGTAGGCTGCACCTTCGTACGAGTTTTCTTCATCTTTTTCGGATTCTTCCGATGGCTTGTCAGTTTCAGTTCTAGTTTCTGGGTTGGCTTCTTCTGCTGGAACCTTGGTTTTAACATCACCTTTACCAATGGCTTCCTTTTCGGCCTTTTCAACAAATTCCTTTTTTCCTGTAGATTCTGCCTTCTTTTTGCCTTCTTCAACCTTGTTTTCGTCAACTTCATTCGCAATATGGTTTCCATTCAAGTAGTTAACGGACATAATGGCTGGAATTAAGGCAATACCGGCACCGAAGTACATGTTGGTTTTAGAAGCCTTTGCGGCTCTAACTCCTTGGTTTGAAAAAGTTCTTCTGGAGAAAGTTTGTGTGGTTTGAGTTAATACTCTTCTTGTAACGATTCTATACATTATTCTAATCTTTACGGTGGTTTAACTATGATATAGTTCAATAGGAATGGTTAATTTGCCATTTATATGGAAATTTTTCAGATGACTAAGCGCGGATTATATACACTCTGGACTTAAGTCATGATGTTATATGGGATTATACCAGCCGCAAAATACCCCTTCAGCAGTAGGGATCCCATACAAGGTACAATCATGGATAATAATGGCCACCTGAAAGTGTGTTACAAAGAAAAATGCAATCAATTTTGCTTTGTTTGTAGGGTTTTATCAAGTGTCTTGAACCACCATTATGTCGAAGACTCCTACTAATTCCACCAATTTGGGTCTAGTCTAACCTTGGCTGAAGACTACAAGTGTATTATCATGCTCGTGTGTATTTCTCCCCGTGTAAATCCGAGGTCGACGATTTTATTGAATTATGTACAAGTGGATATGCATTTCGAACAAATTAGGCACACCAGACGGGTTGGACAAATGTTTATTATTCTTTGGATTATTTGTAGTTAGTTGGACGTATCTTAAGTGTCTCTTACGTCTTTACTTAAATCTTCCAAAGGTATAGGTTCGTTTATTGGATTCTCAACACGAGAACTAGCCCAGAGAATCAGACAAAATACAACAATCACAGACACTCCTCCGACCTTACGAAGAACTTTTAGAGTGATCTCTGATTCCTTTGTATTCTCTTCTCCGAATCTATTGATTCTTTTGTTTAATCGTTTAAAGTCTTCCTTCATTGAATATGCCCTGACACTTGGACTGGATTGTAAGGAAATGAGCTCATTTCTGTAAGCTCTGAGCGATCTTATTGTTATGTTTCTGGTAATTTGTATCATTATTGTCTTATAATAGATGAGATTACCTCAATTGTTTGTTTTGATTTGCATTGGTTTATCTTCATATTCATTATCAGCTCTCCCGTGAAAAATTGAGCACTAAACAGGTTTTCGCACAACCTTTTAATGGTTCCATATATTAAGATGAATGAAGCAAAGAATTAGCTTATTGAAATGGATGCCATGGTTATAATCTCTTGGGGTATTCGTCAGAAATATTTAGTCAAGTCGTCAAGGCTAATTGGTTGGTAATCGATTTTATCAAGATCTTGTAGATTTGTAGAAATCCATAAAACATCGTCTTGGATATACGAGTATTTCTTTCCTGATTTAGATTCTAGTTTATATAAGGGAAGACCTAATTCAGGATGATGTTTGTTCTTGATTGTAGAGAATAGAATATCATTCAGCATGCAGTATGATACAACTATGTCCTTAAATGTTGTCATCAACTGATAAGATGGAATCCCTTCCACATTTACTGAAGATGGCACTATATTGTTTGGTTGGTTTGCATTTTCATTGAACATTAATTCGTAGATCTTTTTGTTTGCTGGAAAGGAGTCATTTTCATAAGATGGTAGTATTGGTAGTGATACCGGTTTATCGTTTACTATATCTTCAATAATATGCAAACCTGTATTGAAATACCAGTCAACCATACGGATTATTGGTGATGCGGCGAAACCGTATTCCTTAGCAGAATTGCGGAACCAGTCATACCACATTCTATACCACTGCGATATTTGCAAGGAGCTGTAGTCAATCAGTTGCAACCATACGACTAGGGTTTTAATCCAAGGATTAAAGAATTTGAATTGCAAGAGAACAACTGCTTGTGGTTCATTGATTAATTGTCGTTGCTCGAATTTGAATATCAACAAAAAAACAAGCTCTAACTTAGAAAATTCTAATTTAGACCCTAACCAGGAAAGATCTTCATGCGTAGACATAAAAGCGCAAAAGGACATTTTCAACGCATTCTGGATCTCTGTGCTTACTCCCTCGCCTAGTATTTCATCGAAAACGATAATCCAGACTTCAAATAAGAGTGTTAATTCAGAAATAATACTTCCCTCATAATACTCTTTGCCTTGTTTCGTACTTAAATATTCTTCCCAGAATGACCTTCCACTTCCATGCATTACAAAATTCAAGTATTTCTCGGATACTGTACGAATCAAAGTCTTACCCACCATCAGCGACTCATCTAGAGATAACAAAGATATATAATCCATAATAAAATTATGGGGTGGCATATTCGAGTCTTTACCAGGCGACCATGTTTCCAATATTTGATTAAGAAAGGGCAATAGTACTACGTTAGTCAAATTGTTCGATATTGCTAATGTAGGATTTATCAATACAGGAGCACTTATCCAAATCTGTAAATAATCCATTAGTCGACCGTGAATAGTATCCGTATATGTTTTATCATCAATTATAAATTTCAAATTCTGTTTAATGTTGGAGTAAATTAAGGAGTCCCAATGGCCCAATTGATTCAAATCAATTATCTCAATTTCCCGATATATATAAGCCCAGTCAGACATTATATTTATGAGTAAGTGGTTAGGATCAATCGCATCCTCAAAATACTTCTGGAATAATTCGGACACAATTGGTGAAACTATTGAAACAAACGTTTCCCTAATTCCTTTAAATGCAGAGTATGGTGGGCTTATCAACTTTTTCAACGTATTTGTAACACAAGCAATCTTCTGTTCTTCGTCTGAAAGCAAAATATATTCGTTATTGAATGCGTCTATTACTTCCACAATCTGTTCCATTTGAATTAATTCATCATTTTGTGAACTTAAGCGGGCTTCGATTTCTTTCAATTGAAATCCGTGGAACCTTTCTTCCTTTATTACATTATCCAACTCATTATTTATTCTGTTCAATTTCTCGTACGCATTCGTCAACTCGCTGGACAAGTTTTGATTCCCGTCTCGTATGGTTTGCTTCGAAACATTGTCTGACAACTCCTTATACTTCATTGGAACATCGGCACCTTTCATTTCCAAATCTTCAATTAAATCAAAAATATCTAACTGAGGCTCCACTCTATCTGGTTTCTCTGGTTTCTCTTCGTCACTCGAACTCATATCTTCGTCGGGATGTTGAATTTTTTCCTTAATACCACCAACACCTAACCCTTGTGGTCTCAACTTCGTTTCTATTGGATTCACTATACCCCTTTTGTCTGATCCTAACCCGGTACCTTCCACATACCCCATCTTCATCATTAACTTAGCTCCAATACCATATTTCTTAGTGTAGGACGACGATCCACTACTTGCTACCGGGGTATTAAGCCAGGTCAATGGAACTTCTCCATTTACTCCTTCTCCATTAATATGTTCACCAACCTGTTTCATATCATCTTTCAGGTCGTTCTGTTCTTCTTGTTCTTCGTCGTCGTGATCTGAAAATTCATCATTAATCGACCTCGCTAGCATACTCATCGACTGAGAAGGTTTAGTATTTGGCGCATTCTTCTCAGGTACGGTCGAAGAAGACCCCTTTGTGAACGTTAGGTTCTTATACAGACTCGAAGTGCCCATATATAGGTTCCTATTTCTTATCAATACAATAGTCTAACAACAGTAGGCTAAAATCTATTTACATTTCACATATGAGATGATTCACGTGAATGGTTCCAAATAAATGCAGAATCGTTTATGATAGACTATATGACTAAATACTATAACTTCATGGTCTTAATAAGGTCTGATAGATTAATCTCTTCGGCCGACTCGTTAAACTTACCATCATTGTAATCTTTTTGTACATCATCTAGGCCCTCCGTTACAACTTGTATAATTGAGGGCTGATTAAGTTCACCAGGGAGCTTAAACTCAGTGGGAATAAACTCACCATATGTTGCAAGCCAATTTCTCCGTCGTTCGTATTCTTCTTGTTGTAAATGGAACATATCGTTGTTGAGAAATTCTGTGAGTTTTGCAAGGTATTTTCGTGGATAAGTGTATTGTTCGTAAAAGAGCTCCGTAAGATACTCTGATTTGTAGATTGAGAGAAATTGGGTGTAGTGGTACAGAAGCAGATTTATGGTCTCGGTATAGGCTTCTAGCGGTGTCTGGTTCGAATTCATAGCTATCGAGCACTTTCCAAATAGTTTATCGCAGGAGAGGACTAAGATCATATATTTGGACAAGTGGGTGGCCTTATAATCTGTATAAAACTCGAGAAGATCCCTGATCATGGAAATTAAGGAGTCAATACGAGCAAACTCACTGCTCAAGAGCTTTTTTGTTCTCACTTCATTGTTCACAATGATATCGCATACCGTCTTGAGCTCCTTGAGCACATCCGGTAATTCGAGAGCGTCATTTCGAAGCACTTCAAAATTCACGTCGCCCAGTGGGTCTTTCGAATTCTTTGTGTTCAAAAACAGTGTACCCTGGACACATTGGTCGTAATGGTTCGTCATCATCTCTAACATGGGTACCAATTCGTGTTCCAACGACGAATTTTCCTTTAATATGGTATTGATCAAGTTGTTTAGCTTGTAAGGAGACACATCCAGAGCCAAGTTCATTCCCAATTGAACCGGCATTAGCTCCTTGTACTGCTTCATAATATTATGATACTTTTTCGACGCAATTATCTGATACGGCTCCATTACGCTCTCATTCATCGTTTTCTCGAGTAATTCATGCAATTTAGTGCAGTTGGACTTATAAATTTCAATATTGGTGGTAAGTAACTTTATGTCATCCATGGAAATGAAATCACAGAGGTTCCTATCCTCTACCATAGTGTCTATATGTGCCTCTAGTTCATTTACTACGTTGTTAATCAAGTAACTTGGGACTTTTGTTTTGGCTAGTTGTGCAAGTATATCATCTAGCTCTGCTAATGCAGGGGTCAAATCTCGCTCCACTTGTACGTTGAACTGACTAACCGATTCCTTTCTTATGCGACTTTGCGACTCTACTATCGATGTCAACAACTCGTGTTGCTGTTTCAACGCATCAGCCATAAATGTGACAAATTGAAGCCTTTCAGGAAGCTGGGTAACTAGCTGATAAGTAGTTGATTGGAGCAGTGATTGTGCCCGTGTGCACAACTTTTTGGCTTCCTGTAAAGTGGTCTGCGCCTGCTCTGACCATGATATCACTGTATCTCTATCAACACCAGAAGACATATCATTCCTAAGCAATATATAGAACGTTTACATCCATTCTATTCACTTATCTATGGTCCTTATTATATGGAGCATTGAGATCATGTGACTATTTTTTTTTCGACCTGAAAATTGTGTTCAAGTAACATTCAACATCAATCAACCATCTATAGATACCAAATTAATCAGTATTCTTGATTCTAACAGGTTGGGCAACGTAGTATAGAATGAGTAGTACTGATACATTACAACATTTACGAGAAACGACGGTCAATAAGGAGCCTATAACGTTGCTTAAAGGCGATGGAGATAATCAAAGTGCAACAGAATCAATAAAAGAAGCTAGCCACGTAAAGTTTGGAGTTTCAGAGAATATATACTCGTTGGACGAGGTCACCAACTTCTATAATGAAGATAAACCACAAACATTGAAGGCGGTGATATTTTGTTGGTTACATGATAAATCATCGATTGTCGACTATAAGAATGAATGTTTGGAAAATGGCATTGCAGACTTCAAATTCTTGGTAAAAACCGAATTGACTACCTGGTTGAATGGTAATTCAGATACATGTACTTTCATTAGAAACGAGGGGACTAACAAAAGCACCGGTGCTAGTTCGACTTCTAATGTTGGTAATGCAAGTAAGGCCGATGCAGTGGACAGCAAAAAGCACAAGTTGGACGACCCCCAGATCGACCGTATCTCGCAGCATGAGAAGGAGTCTATAGATCATAATGCTGCGTTGAGAGGATCCAAAAATATCGACTTTGGTTACCTAGTATCAGATGCGAAGAAATTTATTAGCCAGTTGAAACGTGCTAAACCATCCTCATCATCCACGCAAAATGGTTCCAAATCTAATGGCCCTGGCGCTCCAAAGAAGCAGCCCATCATTATTGTCTCTCCCGCCAGTACGTCTTTAATAGCATTGAATAACATCAAAGAATTCCTTGAAGACAGTAAATTTGTCGAGCCTAGTGCGTCGGAAAACAAGAAGCCTGCAAACGGTATTGTTACCATTCATCATAATTCAGAAAGATTAATATCTTCGGCCCAGAACATTATGGTTGTTGATAATGTTGATATGTTCACTAAGCCAGAATACTGGGATCGTGTGGTTGCAATCTTCACAACTGGTCAAACTTGGCAATTCGCTAAATATAAATACTCAAAACCTGAACACTTATTTCAAAGATACGCTGGTTTTTATGTCAGTTACCACGGGGACGTGACTCCAAAACAAATCAAGGATTGGAACGTAACTGAATTGAAGATTGATAGAAGTGATAAGAGATTTAGAGATAAAATGGTCGTGAGAGACTTTTGGGCGGATATTGAAAAGATCTTGATTGCCAAGGGGTATGGTAAGCAATGAATCATACATCCCTAGAGCCGTATAACATATAGCTACTGTAAAATTATTTTAATATAAACTATTGATCTATTATGCACGCTTTATACAAGTATAGTTATCTGATCTATAGATAACGTTTTTCTAAGTCGATAAACTTTTGATAAATATCTTCTGCCGTCAAATTGCTGATCTTTCTATCATCCCTTGATCTGATTGCAACGGTACCATTTTGTAAATCCTTATCTCCAAGCATTAATATGTATGAATACCCTTTTTGTGTTGCATCTTTAATTCTATTCCCAACAGTTTCACTTCTGCTATCTACGTCAACATAAAAGTTATAACCAGTCATTGGAGATACTTCGACCGTATCATCCATTATGTCGCCGACTAATTTCTTCTGTAATGCCACAGCTGCGTCGTGGTGAGTATCATTAACAGGAATGATCACAGCCTGTCTAGGGTTTATCCAAAATGGCCATTTGCCTTGATAATGGTCTAACAATATGGCAAAGAATCTTTCCAAGGATCCAAATACGGCTCTATGGATCATTATAGGTTGATTATCACGATTACCATCTTTAGAAATATAATTCAATTTAAATCTCGATGGCAACTGAAAGTCTAGTTGTATTGTACCAACTTGGTGTTTCTTATCAAATGCATCTTTTAATAATATATCTATTTTAGGGCCATAGAAAGCACCATCGCCTTCTCTGATTGACCAATTTCCTCTGCCGGCTGTATTGTCCAAAACATTTGTAAGTTGAGACTCTGCATCATTCCATGTGTTAATGTCACCCATAAATTTATCAGTGGGTCTTGTTGAGAGAAAAAATTCAACATCTTTAGCACTATCTATACCAAACACTTTATAAGTATCTTTTATTAAGTTGATGGTATTAGTGATTTCATCTTGGATTTGGTATAGTTCGCAGAAAATATGGCCATCATCTTGATGAAAACGACGTACTCTTGTCAACCCCGAAAGTGCTCCACTAGCTTCATTTCTATGCAAAGATGAGAAGTCCGAATATCTAATTGGTAACTCATTATACGATCTTTCAAACTTTGAAAATATTAAGCAATGCCCAGGACAGTTCATCGGTTTTAATCCATAATCATGCAACCCCTCGCTATCGTCATGGTTATGTTCGTGACTTATATCTTCTTCCTTTGATAAATCATTACCTACAACCTTAAACATATCTTCCTTATAGTTCTCCCAATGTCCTGACATTTCCCACAATTTAGTTTTGTAAATCAATGGGGTGATAACTTCTTGAAATCCATATTTCAATTGCTGGTTCTTCATAAAATGAACCAACTTATTAAATATACGTGTTCCATGTGGCAAAAAGAATATAGATCCAGGGGTTAATGAATCAGTAGTATATAATAATTGCTTGTTTGAAATAGCATGATTTGCCTGTGTTGACGATTCCTTGTCACTGATATTTGAAGAGTAACGCAAGAATGAAAATCTGGTGGTACTCATACCTCCAATTCTAATTCTTGGAGCAAACGACCCCTTTGATAATCTAATCATGTATGAAAGTTGTTTCTGCAAAATAGATTTACTAGCTATAATTTTTTTTTCATCGAATTGTCCCAGAAAGATCGCACAGATATCAAATACCCATATATTAAATAAGAATTTAGTATACAAAGCTATGAAGGCATATATGCAAATATTAACCTATATATGTGAAGTAAATATGATGAGCGTGATAATTCCTTATTTCTCCAGGCAAAATCAGTATTTCTGTGTCTTAATCCGACTATTAGCAGTGATCCATTTGTAAAATCGAAATGTCAGACTAGTGTAATCACAAAAGCATGGCTACGTGTCTAGCTTAGTTTCAGGGGTTTCAGAAGCAGACATAGGTGCTGTCGAACTACCGGCCGTGTTTTCATCTTCCTTAACGGTTGCAATTGCAGGTGGTGGAGGAGCAACATTCTTGGGTTCTTTCCCGTGGTCTTTTTGCCTCCATGTAACATATTTGATCTTGAACCCACTAAAAGTTTTGAACTGAGTAGGTTTTTTTATCCATTTCTTTGTAGGATTACCCGATTTATCTAACAAGTAATGTTCACTGTTTATGCTGTTCATCGTTAATCCGGATGTCGACAGTTCCTTTAACCCTGAGTTAATCTTAAAGTTGTTCACATTGGACGCTTCTTGGTTGGTGCTTGGTGCTGGCGATGATACCTTCGATACCGTTTTCGTTGGGTTTTTTATGACCTTCTTAGGTGCTGGAGAAGTACCTCCTCCGGCTGTTTTTTTCTCTTCGGCCGTTATTTTCTTTTGACGTGTCTTCGATATAGGGGTTGGGAAATGTGGTAATGTTTGCAAAAACGAACTTGGAGCTCTTAGTTTAACCCAGTGTCTTCTAGGTTGCGCCATAATTTCTGAGTCTAGTGCTATTGATACTCAAGTCCAGCTAACGGCTCGTATATATATGTAACCACAATCGAATTAATAATGAATAATATGAAGCTAGTACAAGGAGCAGGCTTTTATTATGAAGGGTTGGATAGAAATGTTGATTAAAATGTTGATTGAAATGTTGATTGAAATGTTAAATATGGACTAAATCAACGAAAAAAGTGGTTCAAATCGTGATTGAGAAATTTCATTCCCTTATTATTAGATGCAAACTAGCTTATAAACACTATTACAATTGCATTACAGTAAGATGGAAACACGACCCGATTTAAGTAGGCAGCGCATGTCGTCAAGAATAGACTTCCTTTCTAATGATTTGAAGTTGGATGTTAGGGCATATCAGAGAACATATGAGGGAGCATACACCCGTACAGCTATAGGTTGCTTGTCATTTTCAATAGTAATTATTAAGTTATTTTCGAAAGAGTTCCTTCTAATTGGAACAATCTACACTGCTTACGGTTGTTTGCTCTATTTTATAGGAGTAATCAAGTCATATTCGGTTGATACATATTATGATCCATCTAAGAAGATGGAAATGTATAAAACTGGGGGTAATAGTGTTCTAACCCTATCAGTGATAAGTTTTATTAGCTACGTTGCATTATTGGTGTTGGTAATACGGTTGTGACTAATACAAAGGTTCATACCTGTCGGATAGAGGAATAATATATACATGAGAATAATAAATAAATATAGCACCTTCAGGTAAGGGCACCCAAACCGAATACTATGACTTGGAAAAGCAATTGAATAGACCAAAACCCAACTTTTTTCATTCTGGCCACTCTTGCTTCTTCGTCTGCGACATAATCAACAAAGTTATCGTATACTTCTTCTGAAATGTCATCCATTAAAAGTGAGTCATAGACGGTCCATGATCCACTAAAATCGGCTATATTTTTGACAATCCTACTCTTAACCTCAATAAACGTGTTCTTGGAGTTAATATATGCAACAATAGGTCTAATCAACGCGTAGTTTATGTAAGACAATTCCGGAGTTTGAAATGGTACAGTTGCTCTGACATTATTCAATCTAATCGTCAAATCCAATACGAAGTATTTCAGAATATCAGTATAATCGCTACTGGTCAATCTCATGTGGTGATCTGGATGCAGACTTTTCTTAGGAACTTCAGGATTACGGTATCTATTGGCCTCTTTTTTTATTGATTCTGCAATAATTGTGACTAGCTCACCCATATTTAAGTCTTTGTTGTCTTGTGGCACCATGACATCACCAATCATGTCAACTTTTCCACTAGTAATCCAGCCAAACGGTCCTTCCAATCCAGTATTTAAATGGTCAATTTCTAACGAATCTACTCTGAGTCTTGTAATACGTTTCCAAGTATCGGACATCTCAGCTTCAGAGTAATCCTTATTAAAGTCATCTAATCTTTGTTTCTTGTGTACAGTAAATAATGCATTATCATAAGATCCGCTCATGATATTTGCATTCAAAAAGTCATAGAATAGCCAATGTTTTCTTAGTTTGGATAATTCGCAATTATAAATTGCTACGTCAAAATGCCTGAATCCGCTAGGCTGTATCAACTTGAAAAGCACGTCTTCCATCTTGAATTCATTTATCTCGAAATCACCTGGCTGATAAACATTCTTGTAATTCGTTGCGTCGTCATCTAGATCCCAATGAACGTGGCCACGATCGACAACTCCTCTTAAACCCTTTATCTCTAGGTCTTCAACCATACCGGTACCATTGACCCATTTATTGAAAGATAATGAAAGATTTGCTTCTTCTATTGTTAGATCGAATTGAGTATAGTTTCCATCGTCGTATACTTCATCTTCGACTGTATCCAAAGAGCCATGGACACTTGCGGCGTAAGCTTCTGCCTGCGATCCCTTAGTAAATTTGGTTGACAGCTTAGGTCTTCTACTGACAAAGCATTTTCTGAAACTAATTCTACCGTCAGACCATCCAGGAACAACAGCACTTTCGAATGTAACAGTTAAATTGGAGTTCTTCGTAATAAACTCACCCATTTTCCGGGCCACAAATTCCTGAGCAAATACCGTGTTAATAGTGAGTATAACCAAAGAGAAAAATGTAGTTGTGGCCAAGAAGAATAATAGCACATTACCCATAACTAACCATGAGAAAACAGCAGAATAGTCATCTGTATTGAACGGCCTATTTGATTTTTTAAGCATCCATTTTAAACGTATCCTCATTCTTGAAAAAAAATTGGTTGCCTTAGACAATAACTGTTCTCTGGTAACTGGTTTTACCTCATGTGTGGCCTTATCTATATTTGCTTTTTGTTGTGGGTCAGTCTTAGTTGAAGTCGATTCTGATTTGCCCAGAAACTCAATACTGCTTGTCTTATCATCTGCAACGTGCTTATTATATTTCTCCGAAATATTTTTTTCATTATCGTCTTGATTCAGCTTATTATAATGCCGTATCTGGGGCAATATTATATTTTGAAACGCCAACTTTCTGGTATAATTTGGATATGGAGTACTAAATATGCCTCGCGTACATAATCCCCTATTGACTCTCAATAGGCTGCATTGTAACGGTTTAATAGCCCTAAGGTATATCATAGTTAGCAAATAAGGTCTGGTGTATCTGAATCAGCCTTTGAAGCTTATACTTCTAGCTTTTGTTTCGATTTAGTTATCAATTCATATACCTTTACTCTAAGGGAGTAGATGGAAATCAAATTCATCGTTTGTACTGCATATAGTGCTCATCGAACTCCCGGTGAATATACCCTAGTCTATCTCCAACTATGAATATACGTCATGAATATATTGGATCAGATATTGATATCTTACACGAGTGTAAAGAGAAGAAGGTACAAGTTAAAAAAAAAAAATACAAAATATACGTCATTATAGGCTTTTTTTTTGTAATTGCACCGATTCAATTAATTACCTCACCAAATGAGATCTCAGATCTGCTTTAAATATGTGAACTTATGCTTCTTAAATGTACTGGATAAATCTTTTGTAAGCTCCCTGATATGGTTTCTAACCGTGTATTTTTGTTTCATGATGCAAGATAGCCCTAAGCCTTCTAAGTCTGTAATAAGTTCCAAAATAATAATTGTTGTTTTCGCTATAATTTACATTCAGGTCTAATTATCTAGTGATCTTCAAGCTCTATAACTGCAAGAATACGTATCTATAATTATATAACAAGCTTCAACTGATATGGAATCAATCTGTATGTTCCTGCATTCGTCACTACCCTAGGTAAATAATTGAGCTGATTTTCCGTCTCTTTCAAGGAAATAATCTCTCCGTTATGCATTTATCTTTACTACCTTAATCTCCAATTGTCTTTCAATTCTCTTTCTTCCCTACTAGTATCCGGCTTTTTTAATGGAAAAGTCATTCCAATATTGCAGCCATTTGGGGTTTATTGGTTAATACACACTCTACCCCATAGTAGCTTATTATAATTCGGGACATAATTAGACCCTAGATGTAAAGGATACGCTACAATGAGTCCATATCAGCCGATTATACCGTTTGGAAAACAATTCAGAGAAGAGTTCTTTACATTATTAGACCATGAAGTTACCCCCGTTAACCATGGGTCATATGGTCTAACCCCAACTCCGGTTCTTAACAAGTTCATTGAATGCATTAAGGATGAAAATAAATTCCCAGATAAATTTGTTAAAATAAGACAGCAGGTAGAATATATTCATGCTATCAAAACACTTGCAGAAGAGGTGCTCAGATGTGATTACCATAACTTGGCGATAGTGGATAACGCAACCAGTGCAGTTAACACTATATTGAGACTGTATCCGTTTGAAAAGGGAGACAAAATAGTGATGCCAAGTACAGTCTACGAAAGTTGTGGAAATACTGTCAAGTTTCTACAGAAGAGAATTGGTGTTGAGCCGGTATTGGTAGAGATTGACTATCCGTTGAACGATGATGATATTATCAGTAAGTTTGAGCAAGTGTTCCAAGGGACAAAGATTAAATTATGTCTATTTGATCTGATAATCTCTAATCCTGGAATCAGGTTTCCTTTCGAAAAGCTTACTGCACTCTGTAGAAAATACGGTGTATTATCCTTAATCGATGGGGCCCATTCGGTTGGAATATTGCCAATGAATCTAGGCGATCTCAAGCCCGATTTTTACACTTCTAATTTGCACAAGTGGCTATTTGTTCCCAGAGGATGTGCCATTTTATATGTCGATTCGAAGCATTTCTCGTCCGTTGAAACTATGCCAATAGGACATGTGTTTGTTGATAACGAGGAGACATTGTCATTTCCACCAGAGATGGAGTTGATCGAGAAATTCAAGTTCATAGCCACGAAGACATTTGCACAGGTATCATGTATTGAAGCAGCTATCAATTTTAGAAAAAATGCATGTGGTGGCGAGTCTACTATCTATGAATACTGCAATGACCTATGCCACAAAGTGGGATTACTTATTACCAAAGATAAATGGCATGGTATGAGCATTTTAAATGATGAATCCGATACGGTAACCACTATGATCAACATAGAAGTACCAATAGATCATCTTGCTAAGCGAGAAAATATTGTAATGGACAATAGCAGTCCTGAACAACAAGCGAAGTTTCTACACATTTCTAGAAAGTTCATAGAAGAAGAAATGATTAACAAATATCACACTTTCGTTCCAATGTTTTACCACCATGGAAAACTATATGCTAGGTTTTCTTGTCAAATTTACAATGAATTAGACGACTATGACTATGCTAGTGACGTAGTACTTAAAGTTCTCAAGAGTCTTTTCAGAAGTGATTTGTTTATTAAATGGTATAATGAACAGACTGGAAGTGTCTGAAAATAAACATGCGAAATATGTATTGTTAAATCCCTACTTTGAGCTTCTAGAATGTGGTTCTTATCCATTATGCTTCTATTGGATGGTTGGTGATTGTACCTGGCTGTGTTGTGGGGCCTGTAATGTAATGCAATGCATTTAATTTATAAATCCGAGTGTTGATGTTATGCCAAAAGTGGTATTTTGATGTGCACTCGCAGTAAGTCCATAATATTTAACTTTGCACCCTTTGAAATAGATACTATATATGGTTTAATACGATTGACGAAATGAGACTAGTTAATTTATTATTAGTAAGAACTATAAATCTAATATTAAGACGAATGAAGAAACAATGAAATTCTTAAAAACCACATTGGTTTTTGTACGTTCTGTCGCTGACAGGTGATGGGAAAATACCTGCTTGGGTTAATCTAGAGAAGTCCCATTCTATGGCATTCTCAGTTTTCCATGACCAGAAAATCCATCCAGCACCTTGTTCATATGCATCTAATTGAGCTTCAATGTATTTACGAACATTTTTTCTATAGTCACTTGACCAGCTGCCATAATCGAGGTAATTATCACACGAATCAATGTATGGAGTGTTTTCGAAGTCACCAGAGTATCTAGCACCTCTTCCAACACCGTTTAACCATGTTGCACAGTCTGTCAAAGCCGCAGACCATTCACCGACAACATTCCAGTGAGATTCTTCGGTAGCAGCTCTACCCCATTGACAAGCAGTTTCCACATGTTCATCAATGGATTTTTCTAAGTCATCTTGTGAAAACACTTGGTAGTGGTGGTGGTCTATGACAACATCCCAGTATTTGTTTGGAGGATTGAAGTCGTTGTTCCAGAATCCCATATCTTGGAAGGCATCATGAATAACAACAGTTTGCGTACCGGAGTTTCTGACGGTTTTGTATCCACCGTAATAAAAGGTTTTCAACTTGTCCATGTCTAACACTGGGCCTAAAGGCTCGTTCAATAACTCGATACCAATGACCACATCTTCGTAGTTAGAACCACCGTATTTTTCCAGGATTTGTGCTAACACATTAAGAGTGGTTTGAGTATTGTCGCCGGATTGGAATCCATATTCATCACGTAACCCAGAGTTATCAAACCCGTTCTGGGACCCTGGAGCACCGTGCAAATCGATCCAGACCTTCAAGTCGTGGTTTCTACACCATTTCAATGCTTTTTCCAAGTACTTGTCTTGGCCCAGGACGTATGGATCTGAATCCAAGGTCTGATAGGCCCAGTACCCGATTGGAATTCTAACCATATTCAAGCCAAGCTTACTAATTTTAGCAATATCATCTTCGGTAATCCAATTCTTCCAGTGGGTCTCTAAACGTTGCTTACATACGTCCTTGCCCAACTTTTTGCAGTAGTGGTATTCGTCGACTGGAGTATTACCATCATCAGCATTTTGTTCGAACAACGATGGAGTCATATAAGGTTCCAATACGAACCACCCACCAAGGTTTACCCCGCGGATCTTATCTTTCTGATAGTCGAACCCGGAGTCCTTCTTGACCAATTCACCATTCTTGGGAGTAAACGGAGCTGCGACACAAAGTCCTATGATAGCGAAAATAGCCATCAAGTGTCCTGCAACACTACTAGCAATAACCATTATGAATAATTTTATCAAGAAATTATGATAAATAATGAAAATTGAATATTAACGAAAAAGAAGAAATAAAATACCCACTTAAGCTGAAATTCTAGATGCTAATGATCCGAGAGGAATTTGGTCCGATATATATGAATCACAGTATAAATAAACTTCCAAGATGCAGTTATTAATCGAGCCCCAAACAACGCATTTGACAATTCGGTGAATTGCTTGTTTCACCAGGTCACTAATCCGTTCGCTGATAATAGAACCTTGTAATGGATAGAGAAATTCAGAGGGGTATACAATGCGATCAATTATGCAGCCAGCTATTACACAGGGGTAATATATCTGGTAGAGGCTTACGAAATAGTTATTTCTATTACTATTAAAGGAAGTGTTTGTAGCCATTTGATACTCAAAAATAGTTATCCCTTCAGAAAAAATGCGTTTTATCCCTTTTGTTACAGGGATAACTATTGTACTCGATTATATAATTTGGGGTTATGAGAGAGCCATGAAAGTACTCTACGCGTATATAGAGAGGAATGTAGAGAGGAATGTAGACTGTGTAGCAATATGGACTGGAGCGTGGCTGGGACATGCTGGATAGAGTATATAACAACTGGATTGGCCACGGATCAATTGTGCCAGGTAGCCTAACACCTAGGCGACCGGAAAGAGATGCACGCGGTGTGACAGTTAAGGGGAGACAGCCCGATGGAACCAAATGACTCCAGCAAGCCAATTGGGGTTTGTGATTCGCGCAGCCAACATTGTTCGCAGCTAGTGAATTTAGACGGACATAGCCAAGAACGCGAATAAAGCAAACGGGGACTAATGTGTTACGGCCAAGCTTCGATATGCTGGGGGATTTAGATGAGGGTCAGGCCAAGAGAAAGTATCAGGATAATGTCAAAAAGAAACGACCAGGTCAAGGTCAAAACCAAGGGTCAACGGTGGGAGCCATCGCAGCTGGGGGATTGGGGCACTAAAGGGGGTATTCACGCATCAAAAATATCCTCCGCTAATGATCAGATTGCGTGAAGCGGAGGCCCGTAAAAGACGTCTCTACTGCATGTAGTATGCAATCGAAAAGGTAGGTGAAACGGCATTCTGGTCCGTCTGGTCATACAAGCTGGGTGTATGAGGTGTTTGAGGATGCGGGCTTAAGATGAAACAGTTAGTGAAACTTGACACGGTTGAATTGTGACGACTAGTTTCAGCCGTCGTGACATCAATTCACAAACACGAATGTGCCAAGGGGCTGAAACTTGACAATAGATGTTCGCGGTAGACACCCGACTAAGAACGAGTTCGTGAACCTGAACAATATATGATAAAGACGATAGAGGTGTTGCATGAACTGGTTTAAGACAAGACTCTAGTAGAGGATGTAGAAGGCTCGTGTGATACTGTAACAAGACTGTGAGAAGAAAAGCTCTGGTGGGGGGAGTTGTTGAGCGGACAACTACAGACAATGGGTGCAATATCCCCAATTGGGCCGAGTGGCTCCTTTATAGTTTTAGTCATACCTAAATAGTCATAATTGTATTAAACCTAATGTACGATGTCAGACAATCTAATGGAGAGAGCACTAGTAGTTGATGACCGAATGTATTGTTGCAGTGGTATACTTGATTATGCATTATTGAGCATAAATTGACGATTTTTGCAATTCGCAGTGATAATAGTATAGAAGAAGTTGCATGACAGATCAAGCTATTAAGATCATGACCTGTTACTACAATGATGGGGAGTAATGAGATTTAATGATTATATGGGCGTGACAGTTTGAACAGCTACGATTGGTTTTGAGAATGACATCACTCGGCACATATACGGATATAGTTCTGAAGTGATCTAATGTAGAACTCTAAATAGTAGAATTTGTCAATTTTTGCATTTCGCAACAATTAGTATGCTGAAACTAAGTTATACGGAACTGTAACATATGAGAATCAATACACGATCATTTACACAACCTACTACTACCTCATAGATTCTCTGTTGTTTCTTTAAGAGGGTTGATTTGGCAATCCAGTTTGGTTTTTATTATGTTCTAAAGTTCGAATTTAAGATATCATATGAGATCATCGATTTAGAAGAAGTATGTTGATAAACACAAATAGTTGATGCGAGATATGTCACTTGAATGATTGGAGCTGACGGTGAGATGGCCTGTATTTTATTACCCATTCATCGATTATTATGTTATTCATTATGAATTTTTCTGCAATTGCCTCCATTACGAAAAAATCCTTAGCGATCTGATCATCGTTATATAAAGCCTTAGCAAAGTCTAAATCTCTTCATACACCAAACAACAGTGCTACGTCCAAATGATCATCATTATCATTATTAGAACCTATATAACGCCTTTTCAATTCTTCATATTCGCCAAAATAAGCAGCGAATAATACTTTGGTCTCTCTATCCAAATCGTAATCACTCATTACAAAATAAAACCTACAGAATTCCCGTTCCACACATCCTGCTGCTTATCGTTATCAATAGAGTACGACATCATACACCAGGGCTGAGGCCCTCGAAGGACAAATGTTACACAAAATATACCCCGCGAGTCAAGTCGTGTGTGTTTACCAATTCGATGATAATGTCCCATTAGACAAATTTTTCACTCGAATCGCAGTATACGGTTAAGGTCTTTATTCAAACTAAGAATAGTCTGCAATTTTTAGTAAAAGCTTAAAGTGATTATCTCTAGTTAACAATGTCTGCTGAAACCGCATTATCATACGCTGCTTTAATCTTAGCCGATTCTGACATCGAAATTTCGGCTGAAAAATTAGCCCAATTGACCGCTAAGGCCAATGTTGAAGTTGAATCCATCTGGACCGACATCTACGCTAAGGCTTTAGAAGGTAGAGACTTGAAGGACTTATTCTTCAACATCCAAGCTGCTCCAGCTGGTGCAGCTGCCGCTGCCCCAGGTGCTGCCGCTGCCTCTGGTGAAGCTGCTGTTGAAGAAGAAGCCAAGGAAGAAGAAAAGGAAGAGTCCGACGATGACATGGGTATGGGTTTGTTTGATTAGATGACTACGCGACGTCCGTCGGGGTTTATAGGTTTTTAATTGAATAAATAATTGCGTGTTGAGTGAGTGTAGAAGAAATGAGAATACTGGGTGAATTGTGAATTGAGTGGGAAGTGGGAACAGGGAGAACAGAGGCCATATTAACGATCTGGAGCACTTCGGGTCAACATCCATATGTTTAGAACGACGTATACTCCAGATTCACTTCCATATGTTTAGAAACGTTTACTTCAGGTCCACATCCATATGTTGAACCACGTAGATATACAGCGCACCAGAAACGTAGATATAGTGTAGATTTGACTTGTCAGACTGCCGAATATACATAACCATCTGGCACGCAAACTTCCGCCTAAACTTAATCTCATCGCTCTACACTCTCGTACTAAACCACGTTTGTATTAAATCAAATGAACAATTTACAGGATATAACCGTACGTAATGCTAATAAACACAATATATACTCAGCGTTCCTCAGCTCCTTATTTCTTCTTCTTGTCAGCTTCGGCTTCAGCCTTTTCTCTGGTACGCTTTTCTCTAATACCCTTGTATTTCTTGTCGGACTTGGCCAATCTCAAGGTTCTGAAAGCACTTTGTTCTGGTTGTTCAACGGCTCTTGGGGCAGATTCAACGGATGGTTGCACAACTGGGAAAACAGTAGCAACATCGGCTTGCTTATGGCTGACAGCTTCAGCAGCCTTGGTGTTCTTGTCGAAAACAACTAACTTGGACTTGTATTCTTGTAATCTGGCAGCATTAGCTTCGAAGGTTTCTTCGCTTCTGTTTTGTCTTCTGTGGTCAACAGAGATACCAATGGTTCTAGCGTACTTAGCACTTAATCCAACAGCCTTCAATTCGGCTAAGGTGAACCCTCTACCGGCTCTGACCTTTCTGTTGTACTTGATAGTTGGACATCTAACAACTGGTCTCAAGGTGTCAATTGGTCTTGGGGCAATCTTGGCTGCCTTAGTCAATCTGTGGTCTCTTCTAGAAGCCTTCTTACCAGCTTGGTCTAAGTGGACCTTGACACGTTCCTGCCAGTGCTTTCTGAAGTGATTCTTTAATAATGGTAAGTTCTTAGAGATAGCCATTGTTACTTAAACCTATACTAATGATATTATTAAAAAGTAGGACTTAATTATCATAAAAATTTTTCAATTCTTTTTTCCACTAATGCTCGTGCAATCCACCAACTGGTGGTCACACTCACACCCATTGAACGATGGGAAGGTGCTCGCTAATTGATGAGATTCTGCCAACTTGTCGGGCGCCGCGACCTCAGCGCACCGATGTCGTTTAGCGGTGACACGAAGTCGCAGTCACAAACCACATGATTTCAGGTGACCATTGCGCAGTATAATTGGGACTGCCACGGTACATGTGGAAACACGTCCCTAAACCGCGAATCAGGGTTCCCGGAGCCCTTACTGGAACAATAAATCCACTGGCGAGCAGTGCGATTCGTTGGCGACGACCCAGGGGGTTTGTGTAATTAGGCTCGAGAGGGCCAATTTTTTCAGTCTATTCGGTGCGATACAGGTTTAAGTAAAAGTGAAATTTTTTTTTCAGAGGAAAGCAATAGCTAATCAAGTAAATATGTCCACTCCATCTGTCCAAGTATGTATGAGTTGAGAGAACGGGAAGGGTATTGAAGAGGATACGAGATAATAAAGAGCAAATGTGAAATGAAGGAAGAAGATATGGTAAAATGGTGTACTGAAGAAATAATTAAAGAATATTAATGAGAAAGAGGAAAAGAGGGAGAAGCGATAAATGAGAGATGAGGATTATGAATGAAGAAATGGGTAGCATGAGAATGAAGAGAATAAAGAAGCGAACATAATGAACGTACAACGAAAAATCAGCATAGAATTAAGATCGAACTTCAAGCCACCTAATTTCCGTGTAATTACGTCCCAAAAATGATATACTAACATTTTAGACTTTTGGTAAAAAGAAGACTGCTACTGCTGTCGCACACGTCAAAGCCGGTAAGGGTTTAATCAAGGTCAACGGTGCCCCAATCACCTTAGTCCAACCAGAAATCTTACGTTTCAAGGTCTACGAACCATTAACCTTAGTTGGTTTAGACAAATTCCAAAACATCGATATCAGAGTTAAGGTCTCCGGTGGTGGTCACGTCTCGCAAGTTTACGCCATCAGACAAGCCATTGCTAAGGGTTTAGTTGCCTACCACCAAAAGTTCGTCGATGAAGCCTCTAAGAACGAATTAAAGAAGGTCTTTGCTTCTTACGACAAGACCTTATTAGTTGCCGACTCCAGAAGAATGGAACCAAAGAAATTCGGTGGTCGTGGTGCCAGAGCAAGATTCCAAAAATCTTACCGTTAAGAAGCCGTATCAATCATATATTCATATTATTTGGTGTTTCTTTTTAGTTTTAAGTTTTTGGTTGGATTAGTTTTTTCATCCCCTTTTATCTAATGTATAAATAAATCACGTTTTGACATGAATGTAGTGTAGGCCGTAGTGTACGATAGTACTACAAGTAAAAAAATTACGGATATGAACATATTCACAACAGGAGTCAAGTTATCAATATCATGTAAACAGAATAATATCATTAACCTAAAAACCATTCACTGCAACAGAGTTTATTGTCTATATAATTCCTAATTTCAGTATAGCCAAACCTCTTGAGATTACTAACTATCTTGTAGTTCGTTCAATATGTGCTATACATTCTTGATTGTGTTTCAAGTATCATCACATGGTGAAATATTTAATGGGAAGGTAGAAATAATGGGAAATATACAAACCTGGTTGCGAAATACCAAATCAGAGATAATATAATTATTGTTGTTCAGTAGAGGATAATCATTGTAAAACAATTTTTTATATAATCGTATAGTTTTCAGTGTATAAGGATGTCTGTTGAACTCCAAACCATTTATCTATCTAATCCATATTGTAAAGAATGCGCAGAAATCTTCCATATGCATTGTGCACATAATCTCCGGACTATCTGGGTACAGATTAAATATTCAAGAGCATTTATAAAACAGCTTCGTTGCGTATAGTACTGGTGATCATCAAAAAGCTAGGCTTGATTTATTTCTTCCATGTCTTCGTCATACTTTCCGTGATTCTCTCAACACCTCACAATGTATTGATGAAAGCTATTGGAGCCTTAACAGATCTTTTTGAGAGCGGAACCTCGACAGTGCGAAAAAAAAGGGCCATATAAAATTTCTAACTGTACGTTTTATAAAAATGCCAAGGACTAGAATATTATGTACTAGTATAATAATCCGGTCATACGGCACTACAAGAAAATTGAAGACTAATTTCTGAAGTGAGATTAAGGTGTATAGTATATAGTCACCTTTTTTAGCTTTGCTAAAAACTGGGATAATATACAATAAATTCCTACTCGCGGCTTCAAGAACTAGGGAGAACACTGTATAAGACAACTAAAATATAATTCATGTGGCGATGAATGGTCACAAGATAATGAGCACGAGCATCTGAAAATATCTTAGTGGCCGCTCAGCAGCAGATAAGATAGACAGAACCTAATAACGTAATAATCTTATCTTCTCTTTTTTTTACGACTTTAACAAGTCTGCAAAATGCGCAATCTCCAAGTACAGGTGATAGATCCTATCCTTTCTAACGATAATTTATACGCAGAGACTGAGACATTTCATCTCTTTTGGATAGCCATACGACGTCAGACGGGAACGTTTGAATTCACGCTGACATTTTTTTATATAATCACTATTGCGATTACGTAACCGCAACTAACGATTAAGGGGTGAACAATAAAGCATCGCTGTTTAATATCTATCACAAATGCCAAGTATGTACTTTTCAGGGGTAGATAGCAGCGATATCACCATCGATGATCCTAGCAAGCGTCGCATTATAATAAATCCAGAATTATATGATAGAGTCCGCAATAACGAGGAAGAGAATGCAAGAACTTTTTTAGATACTCACTTATTAAGGATTCGAAGTAAAAGAAGTGAGCCAAAACCCTCCTCAGGGAGATTAGTGCCCAAGAGTAAGGCATCCGTAGACGTAGGGAATAGGCCTTCTATGTCTATTCTTGCGTATACCAGCCGTGCATTGGTTACTGCGGAATTCANGGAGATGAGTAGGGACGAATTCAANGNNANGTACCTTGCNCCACTTGATAAGGCTCTTGAAGGGTCAAATATTTCAATTCCGCTTTTAGCACCCGCTTACCCTTATCCATTGGGGAATCCAATGCATGTGGAACAAGCTATCCAAGAGTACTTTAATGAACTAGCAATTCCAATCAGGGGACTTTATCGTGATATTGGTGATACAGACAACTATTTTGGCAGTCCACCAATTATAAGACCCCCCTTAGATCAACATAGAATATTACAGCCTGATATCATTCATATGATAAATAAGTCAGATTTGGATATACAACCCGAAATTGTTTTTGGGATAGGTGATTACAAAACGGGAGTCTATAAGATGATGGAAGGATTTGAAGAATTGAAGGCAGCTATAGAGAGTCAAATCGAGAATTTGCCGAACCAAAGAAGATTGAGGCTGCAATCTAGTGGGAACTTTTTTCCAGATAGGGAGTGGACGCCTAGGGTATTATTTGCTTTGGTTTTAAGAAAGTATATATACCAAGCTTTCCTCTGTGGAACCGACAGGATTTTTATTTCAGATCACCAAACATTCTCAGGGTTCTTTAAGTATGAAATTATGGATGACAAGATGTCTATAGACTACTATGTCATTAATGATCCAGAAACTGTTGAGCATGGCATTACTTTGAGGTCGGCAATAGCCGGATTTTTCTATAAGAATGAGGATGATGCGATTGATACAAAGGGCAGGTTGAAGAAAACTTTCGAAGTGGCCAGGAAAACTGAAGATCTGGATCCGTTTTTGAATGTTTTGCCTAAAACTTCTTATGGATCTCCAGGAAAATTATCGGATAGTGAGGTTTCAAGTAAGTTANCAAGTAAGTTAGATCCGGTAAAAGAAAACGACGATAGTGATAACTTTGATGCCATTGATGGTAACACATATTGTCGAGTTATATACGATGCTGCAGAGTTTTATCCTGATTTGAAACTCCCATCCCCTGTTTTTGTCAAATTATACTATTATTCTAGCCGGTTGTGGGAAGAGAATGATTTGATGTGTTTGGACATACCAGAGAAAAAGGGCTACTATGGCATGTTCTTCAATGAACTTGTAATCAACGAAAAAATTGCTAGTTCTCAATTTGCTTCTAATTTCCCAAAGCTCCTAGTCTCAGGTTACTGGAACGGACTTCCCGATCACCCGATGCATATATTTGAATACCTAGGAAGAGAAGTCCCGGAAGAAAAATGGGATAATAGAAAAGTACGCGCAATTATCAAGTCAAGGCTCGAGGAGCTCCATCTGTTAGGAATTTCACACAATGATGTTAGGCCGGCCAACATTCATGTTTCTGTTTCAGGCAAAATCTCTTTGATAGATTTTGGTCTCTCAGATTGCACAAATAATGAAGAACACAAAAAGAATGATTTTGAGACTCTTGACTACATATTGAGAGCAAATGGTTCTAATGAAAATGATCCTCAAGGCAAACAGTATGGTCAAGAAAATGAAGTACTTCCTGACGAGGCCGGGAATGATGAAAATGATGGAAGTGATAGTAATCCTTCCTCTGAAGCGGGTTTTGATGAGATGAGCACACAATCGCTCGCTACAAGTACAACAACGGAAGTTAATACCTCGAAGACGTCACAAAGATAGTAGTGCACATCCATAAAAGAACCTGCTATTTTAACAGCGTCTTGTTCTGCTTACTGCTCTCGTAGAATTTATTTGAGAAAGAGGTTTTAAATGCTAACCTTTGTTCCAAGCCAATATTCATCTTTATTGAAGACTTCCTCCATATGTATATTTCACGTAATCTATAATTTAGAATATAAATCAGGGAATACTATATTAGAGAAGAAGTATTCTAATAATAGAAAGTGGCACCAAGATGTACTTGTACTGAGAATTATCAGTTCACTATATAATACCTCGCAGCAATTTCTGAATATGTACCATCAAAAGTTTCTAATTTTTTTCAATTTTGAAAGTTCAGGTAGTATTTAGTATTCTGAATAAGTTTCAATATCCTTAATGAAGGGATCTGGATCATCAGCCAAATATGAAGATTCTAGCGAATAAAGTATGAGCTTATAGCTATGTAGTCAATTGTGAGCATAATTGAAGGGGAACTTATACAGGATTTGAGATAGCCCGCGTTATATTATTTTGTTGCAACCTGCGGCATGTGGAGTCTCTACCTCCTTCAGCGGGTCCAGTATATCCTGACTTATTTGATGCCTTGTATATCCTGTTAATGATATTTATTGGGATAAAGAAATATGGAATATATTGTATTAGCGTAAACTCCAATTCCATCGCCTTATGTATGTGGGCTTTAGGCCTATCTCCCCGGCTCCTTCTCAGTGGGGTTTTCCAGTGTCCGTTTCTAGGAACGATTCGAATCTCTCACCCATTATTTAATAAAAATCTTAAGGTGGGAGATAATTAAATAGAATGCAATTGAATGTGAACTGATAATACAGAATAGTCTGCGTGCTGTTTACTTTAGGGATCGGTTTGATGTTATGACTCCTTATAAGTCAAATAAATATATAAATAAGTACGCAAAGAAAGCAATATTGTACAGTCGGAGGCTTATGTATGTATCAACCACCTAATAGGAAGCATAGGCAGTAGTTAGTGCATGCATTGCCCATATTCATATACCAGTATATGAACATAGCAAGAATCGTGATATATTCTATATTAAACTGCACAATTTAATTGCGAGTGCTTTGACTTTATTAATGAAAGTTAAAAAATAAAGGAACCAAAGCCGCAGATATTAGATTGTTGTAACAAAAGCATCATGGCAATTAATTATAATATATACATTGCATCTTTACTCAATATCACGCCAGTTCCCTTAAGTTTCTAAACAACAGTGATATGCGTTGTTTATTATAATTGTATATGAATTGGCAGATGGTCGTGAGCCGAATGATTAAAAGCATTGGGGCAAGCTGGAAAAATGAACCAGGACTTCTCGCATGCTTGGATTATTGAGGTGTAGGGCTGTTGGAGTATTTAATGATAATCTTTAAATACTTATTGAGAAGTACGAAAATAATGAGAATGATATGAGCTGGCTGCAAAATAAGCCATTTAAATAACGTGCCACTGCTATTCAATAAAGATAGCGGTTGTCTTATCATTATTCTAATTTGACCTGTTCTATCATTACATGATCAGTACGCTGTTATTGTAGCCAGACACAGCATTACTATCAACAAAACGTTTCATGGCTGATTCTGCTCTAATTATATCTATGGAAATCGTAAGCCTATTCTTTCCATTATATAAAAGGAGCTCTATCTACCTTACAATTAATTAGAATATTAAGAAACTAAGTAAATCAAATTATAAGTATAAAATATACTGACGTTCTGCTTTACATTTAAATCGATATCATATTGAGAATGACTACTTATACTACGTTTGTGAATTTAATTCAACAAAGCCAAGGTGACATGACCATTGATCTGGGCAAGAACTTTTATATCAGCCTCCAAGTTCAAGTCAAGTCTTAACAGTGGTGCACTGCTGTCATCGCCGCTTTTCTGCTGCTGCGGCTGCTGTTCTTGCTGCGACAGCACCTGTTACTGTCGAGATTCTGCCTTCGTACCATCACCAGTCGTGGTCATTTGTCGCTGTTCTCTGCATTCTCGTGGACTAATCTTGGCAAGAGAGTTTTTGGAGACTTTCTGTTTCTTGCTGCCCGTTTCATCAGTAGCTGATTCAGGTTCAGATTCCACCTCTGTTTCTGACTCTTCTTTGAATTCGTCTTCGTCCTGTTGCACCTCATTTACAGGTTTTGGTTGTTCCTGAAAATCCTTTTTGTTGCTTTGGTTCTTAGAACCTGTCTGTTTCTTTGGAGATTGTTGGTTGGAAGCCATCATAAACAACTACATATAAAAATAAAAAAAAACTTGTTGTAACGATAAAATTTGAACCAGAAGAGCGAATTCTCATTGCTTTATTTAATATAAATACTTTTACCTTGTTATCAGCCCATACCAATCTAAGTCCTCTTCTTTGTACACCTACGTCTCTTCTCATCTGATAAACCTGCATTTATTCATGCATGAGACGTATGCAGGGGAAGTATGCAAGCTAATTATGCGTCAATAAGTTTCGCTAATCGGATTGTTACAATAAGGCCGCCGTTAAGACACCTTTTCCATGAAATATATATAATTATTATGTTATACATGACAGAAATACTTCTATGTGTGACCCGTAAATGAGATTAACACTTGATGATTTCTTCTTGGTAGAGCAAAAGGAAAAAAAACGCAGACCCCTATGTGCCGTCTTTGTGCCTCCCGATAATAATTGCTCCGCACTTGTTGCTTGAGACACACTAGACCAGCAGTTTTATCTCTGCAAGCTTTTAAAAGCTGACATGACAAGCAATCGGGAGCAACCATTTTTTGAAGCATTGATTGAGAGATGGTGTAGGGATGCTGACCAAATGGGGAGGCAAGGGTGTCTTGAAAGCAGTCGACAATGTCAGCTTTGGTCAAGTCAAGGACAAAATGCTGTTGATGAGCTTATGTACTCTTTGGACGAACTAACAAAGAGCCCATTGAATTTGACTTGCAATTGCAGCGAAACTGGGTACCAATATAGTAATTCTTTATGTAGATTATACATATCCTCTTAGCCAGTTAAAACCTATTTTCTTGTTGTTAGCTAACTATATAACTTTAATTAAATTCTGACGCAAGCTGGTATGAAAAAGTTTACCAAAAGTTGAAGAGTTTGGTCAAAAGCGATATACGATACGGTAGCCCTGCTGGTTTTGTTCCAGACATTCAACCTTCTGAAGAAGCTTTTGATATTTTTGACCTGTTGCTCATCTTGATTGTACCGTGGGGTTCATGCCACAACGCTCTTGTCTATGTATGTGAAAGGTTTAATGGTTTGGAGTGAAAATGTCGGGAGTCTCATGCCAGAATGCTTGAGACCTTAACCTTGATAGTATGCCTACGGCAGAAGCTGCTGTTCCAAGCGAAATTTCTTCTAGTCTAGTCTAATGTTCATTAAGAAAAGGTAATGCCGAGATGGATCTGAAGTGACATGCAGCAATATTGCCTCGATCGTCCATCTTGTGCATCCAGCTTACACCGAGCGTAAGGACTTTTGTGTCAAAGCAATGTTGATACTTTTTCTAACTATAGAAGCAAATAATACATATATGGGGGACGAAAAAAAACCAGCTCTTTTTCGCTTTAATTCAATAAGGCCAAGGTGACATCACCCTTAATCTTGGCACGAAGTTCTATATCAACATCCAAGTTCAAGTCAAGTCTTAATCTTAATGCACCTTGGTCATCGCCACCACCTTTCTGTTCCTGCGGCTCCTGTTCTTGCTGTGACTGCTGCTGCATCTGTTGTTGTTGCTGTTGAGATTCTTCCTCCACATCATCATCATCAATCTTGGCCATTTGCTGCTGCTTTTTGCGTTCTTGTGGAGCAAGAGCTTTCTGAGCTTGTGCTTGCTTCTTCTTTTTCTTCTTACTAGCCTTTCCATTAGGTAGTTGTTCAGCTGCTTCTGGTTCTGGTTCTGGTTCTGGCTCTGGCTCTGGCTCTGTCTCTGACTCTTCTTCGGATTCTGAGTCGGACTCAGAGTCTTCTTCGGAGTCGTCTTCGTCCAGACTCACAGGCTTTGGTTCTTCTTCTTCTTGTTTCAATTCAGGCTCAGGTTGCTCTTGAGATCCTTTCTTGTTCTTTGGGTTCTTAGATCCGGTCTTTTTCTTCGGTGTTTGTTGTTTAGAAGACATTGTAAACGACTGTATAAAAAATTTAGTCAAGAAGATACCAACTAAACTAAATGAGCGAATTCTCCTTGCTTTATTTAATATCACCCCAGGAGAGCAACCTACATTTTTCCTTCCCGGAGAAATTGCCTATTATACATGACAGCAAGAAAATCAAGGAAGTCCGACATCATCTGTTATGAACCTCTAACTGAGGTACTACTATTCCCACTCCGCCTCTCCAACCGGTAAGATTGTTGGTGAGAAAGAACCCGTATATGTGCCTGCTTGCGCACGAGAGAACAAGAAGAAAAAAAAGTCCCTATTTCGTTCAACAAGCAACCTTTATCTCACCGATTAGGTCAGATAGTCTGGCTTTTTGTTCGAAATAGGAAGCGTTCATCGCAGTTGCTTCTTTGCTTTTTGCTTCTTTGCTTTTTGCAAGCGGTGACGCCGCACAGTTGTGGTCCCTTTTTTTTTGAGCAATAAAGAACGCTGGTAATCATCATTTCGTGGTTTACAGAAATTACGCTTTAACTGTGTCTTTCTAGTACGTATGAAGGAAAAAGCAACCCGTTGATAATGTAGTTGTATAAATTCTATACCATCTGCTCTTTTTCATTGTTCTTAATATTGTTTTTTAACTTACAATTTGTTATTATAATTATACTAAAGAAAAATGACAGATACAATTTCAACCGCTTCAGATCCCGTTAAGGACAATGTATCCGAGAAAACAGGACAACTGGGTGGTGGAGATGACGATAATCAAACCAACTTTCTCGATTCTATTCAACAAAAAGTTTCTGACACAACAAGTCAAGCCACTGGCACTGTCAGTTCCGTCAAGGACAATGTACAAGACAAGGCTGGTAAAGTAACCGACCAGGTGTCATCAACCGTGCCAGGGGCCGATTTTGTGACTTCAAAGCTTAAAGAGTTGCAAGGTACGCTTAAACTCGACGAAGGCGGCCAGGTGGTTGATGCGGCTGGAAATGTG
>LN874554.1:203745-267666 GCA_900006135.1 Debaryomyces tyrocola
GGAAGGCTGCACTGTTCGTGAGGACGGAAAGGTTGTCAATGATGACGATGAAGTGGTAGGCCAAGTTGTCGAAGGGTCTTACAAGAAGCTTGAAAAATTAGTTGGCAAAAAGGTGACTCCTGAGCACACTATTGTCAATAATAAGGGCAAGCAATTGGCCACTGTCGAACCACTTAATGATGATTCTGAGGATTCTGAGGATTCTGAAGATGAAGGATCCTTGGAAGGCTGCACTGTTCGTGAGGACGGAAAGGTTGTCAACGATGACGGTAAAGTAGTAGGCCAAGTTGTTAAAGGGTCCTACAAAAAGCTTGATCCATTGGTTGGCAAAAAGGTTACTGCTGATTACACCATTGTCAATAAAAAGGGTAAGAAGTTGGGTGCTGTTGAACATATTGACGAGGATGAAGGCCTAAGCGAAGAAGAACAGGAAGAGAGAAACCGGAGCATGAGTCGTTTGAGCGGGTTAGTCCGAAGCTCCATTGACAAGGTCAGGCCATTTACGGATATGATCCAATCCAAGATGGAGAAAGAAGAATTGCCAGTTGAAGAATTGAACTCGGTTACTACACGAGCAGAACGTATTATTGGTGAAGTTCGTGGTGGTATTAGAGCAATTGATCCTGAAGAGAGCTTGATTAATGATGCCAAAGACAAATATCATGGTGGTGGCGAGCCTAGTCGAGAACAACAAGAGTTAGTTAAGACTATTGAGTCGCTTGACGAGCAAGAAGAGATTGTCCAGAACGCTAGAGAAAAGTTGGAAAACTATGAACCACCAGAACATGAGCCAACCGAGGAAGAAAAAGAAGAACAGAGACAATTAGAGGAAAGGCGTGATAGGGCGTCGCAGATGTCAAACGTGATTGACACTTGTATCGACAAGACTAAGCCGTTGATAAACCAAATCAAACAGCACATGGATAACGCCGACCGTGACCAAAAGAATGGTGACTTGGACCAAGAGAAGTTGGTCAACAATGTCAAGCCATTGTTACAAGAGGCTACGAACATTATGAACGACACTTGGGGCGGTATTCGGGCATTGGACCCAGATGGCAAGATTCAGAAACAAGCCAAGGGCAAGGGTTCTGGCGAGATCACTCAAGAAGAGTACTACTTGGCTGATAGGTTGACGTATCTCAGTGACCATGTACAAACATTTATTGACGATACTCGGAGCAAATTGGAAAACATGCCAGAGGCAAAGAAGGACTTAGGCCCATTGTTGGATATGTTGCAGAATCCGTTGTTCCAAATTATTAGTGCAGTAGGGTTGTTATTGTCCGGTGTGTTGGGCTTGGTAAAAAATTTGCTCGGCGGACTTGGACTTGACTCTATTTTGAGCGGTATTGGTCTTGAAAAGGTGTTAGATGGTATTTTGTAATGTTTTGAGAGATAAATTTTGTATATTTTCGTTAGTTTAATTGAGATTTAGTTTAATTGAGATTTATTTGGAACAATTATTCTTAGATGTAAATCCTACACAGTACCCAACCTCGCTTATGCATCAGTTCCATGCCGTGGAACACGCAGCAACAATATTTGGCTATAACAGGGTGCGGACTTCAACTTTTTCTTGACGGATAAGTTACGATTCGGAGACTTCCTCAAATAGATTAACAAGAAGAAAGAAATAGAAAAACGCTGCAGCGAGGTGATACAGAGCGACCGTTCTTTTCCTCGCTTTGTTTGGTCTACTTTCGGTTCAATGACACACACTAACGTTTTTTACACACTAAAGTTTTTTACAAAGTCTCGAGAGTACGACAGCTAGTTGAGAATGACTTTCCGGGTGTTCTTATTACAATAAGGACGTATTTTGCACTCAGGCATGAGCTGACGAGGCAACGAATAAAATCTGAGTTTGGTGTATGTATTTATCTGGTGCATGGATAGCTGAACACAAGTAGAACGGTGAAAAGTTGAGATTTTGCACCCACTGTTCTAGCGGTTTGGTATCGCTTGGCAATTAGACGCCAAACAAATTAAAACTTACAAAACCATAGTAGAAAAAGAACTTTAAGAATTACACACAAACGACGCCATTTCAAGCACAA
The DNA here is from genome assembly GCA_900006135.1 of Debaryomyces tyrocola. NCBI lineage: Eukaryota > Fungi > Ascomycota > Pichiomycetes > Serinales > Debaryomycetaceae > Debaryomyces > Debaryomyces tyrocola. Next base: position 205,806 of record LN874554.1, read on the forward strand.
GCACATGCCACCTGTCAACAGACAGGCGATGATGTCCAACAAGTAAAGTGCGATATATGGGACAACGTAAAACGAAATGAAAAAATAATTAGTGCGTCAACGTTGCAAGCGACATGAAATCTAGATTCTATACTTCATTTCAATGCGAAACTTGTTCTTGAACAATCACGAATCGCGGTAAGAAGACCTATTTTTGTATCGGAGATAATGTTTGTGGAATGTATACTCATATCTTTGGTACAGGTACTGTTTCTGAGTATGTTTTGCTTGATGCGCCGTCCTCAGACTCTTCTGTTGTAGTGCCAAAGAATTTGTCTTTGAACGAAACTGCCGCGTGGCCGTGAATCTAGGCACAGCTTGGCAATGACTGAAGGACGTATTAAAATTCGATCCACAGGTATTAGTTCTCGGGGAATCTACGGCAGTTGGTAGATTTTGCGTTCAGTTGTGCAAGAATTATTTTAAAGCTGGTGAAGTAATTGCTACATGCTCGTCTTCATCAGCAACACTTATAAGGGAGATGGGTGAGGATGACACTATCGACTATACAAAATATCCTAGTATCGAGGAGCAAGTTTTACAGGCCGCAGGGTCAGGTAAATTTGGCGTTATATTAGATTGTTGTAGTAATAATGACCTTTTCGCATCTATGCCAAAAATATTAATGTCAAAATCACATTATGTGACTACTGCTGGGGACAAAAAGTTCAAGTGTTCGAATGTGAGCTTGTTTAACAATATAATGCCAACTCTCAAGCCTATATTCAGAATGTTACTCTCTTCTATGAGGTTGATCTCGTACTCTTTTGCAATCACAGGAGTGAAGCCAGGGAAACAATGGGTTGAGTTAGGTAAACAACTAATTGAGGATGGAAAGATCAAAATAACGGTTGATAGTGTTCATCACTTTGAAACTTTCATGACGCTATCAAAAGAATGGAGAGTCAAAGGGCGAGTGGTAAAATTACTATTCAATTAGATGAACAGTGACTTCTTTATTTATTTCTTTCACATTCAACACAAGTCGATTGGAGTCTTACAATAAGACACAATTAGAGAGCTAACCACAATTTACGATTCCTGTTTATATGAACATATTTATAATTTCTAACAGCTATTATACACTAATCGAAAACACTTGTAAATTTATCGCGAATCACTGTTAAGCTTAATTACAGTGAATACATTGCACTTTTACTCAAATTTATCACGTCAATTCCCTTAAGTTTCTAGGCAACAGAGATGAATTTGCTATTGTAATTGTATATGAATTGGCAGATAGTTGTAAACCTGATGCGAAAAAAATTGGGGCGAGCTGGGAATTGAACCCAGGGCCTCTCGCATGCTTGTAGTAATCAATTTAGTTTCCTAAATCGTCGCCCAAAGCGAGAATCATACCACTAGACCACACGCCCGAATCTTAGTTTTGATATTTCCTGTAGCAACTATTTAGTATTAATTGATAATTTGCCCCACACTAAAAGCATATAGAGCCACATTTGACATCTTCGGCTAATGCTTTTCATCGACTCTATTAGCCGTCTTCTAATTGTTTTTCTTCTTTCTACAATTAATCAGACCAACTATGGCATTTTCTACTAAAGCCTTTAGAAGCTGCAGATCGTTGCCATTGAGACTTCATTCGAAAGCTTTCTTCAGATGCAATACCAGACTTTATTCTTCAGCACGCACAAACTCCGAAGCTCTGTCAACTATTAAATATGTTGCGGGTGCTTTACTTTTTGGAAGCGGTATTTCCATGGGAATCTACTGGAATCGGGCAAAGAGTTCCAAGGGAACATTGAATAATGATAATACAACAGATAATTCAACTAGTAGGCTCGGAAGTGTTTCTCCAGTCCAGTATGCTACCGAAGCAGACTTCAAAAAGGCTATTAAGGAAATCAAGAAAATTGTTGGCAAAGATAACATCAGCACTGATGCAGATGTTATTCTTTCTCATAGTGATTCGTTTTTTAGTACCCATCATCCTCCAAATCCAACCGAACAAAAACCGCAAGTGGTGATTTACCCTAACTCTACGGAGGATGTCTCGGAAATTGTGAAGGTTATGCACAAGTATCGTGTTCCCATTGTCGCCAGCTCGGGATTGACATCGTTGGAAGGCCATACGATGCATACTAGAGGGCCGATCAGTGTTTCGTTGTCGTTTGACCGTATGGATAATGTGCTTGCAGTTCATCCTGTCGATCTTGATGCCATAGTCCAGCCTGGTGTGGGATGGCAAGAATTGGATGAATACTTACAGGGTGATAGCTCCACCGAGCATCTTATGCTCGGACCCGATCCTGGTATTGGGGCAAGAATTGGTGGTATGGTCGGTAGCAGTTGTTCTGGTACTAATGCCTACAAGTATGGTACCATGAAGGAAAACGTGGTTAATTTAACTGTTGTGTTAGCGGACGGAACTATCATTAAGACTAAACAAAGACCTAGAAAGTCCAGTGCTGGTTATGATATGACAAGATTATTTATTGGTTCTGAAGGTACTTTGGGAATTATTACAGAAATCACCGTTAAGTTGCATGTACGTCCTAAACTTGAGTTGGTCAGTGTGGCAACTTTCCCCACTATAGCAGATGCAGCTAGCACTGCCCAGGCAATCATCAAAAGTGGTCTTCAAATGAATGCCATTGAGCTTTTGAACGCAACTATGGTCTCTTTTGTTAACAACTACGGCGGTGTTACAGATGAAAATGACGAACCAAAGAAATTTATTGAAAAACCAACTTTGCTTTTCAAGGTGGGTGGTCCATCGAAAACAGCAATCGATGAGCAGCTCGAATTAATTGAAGCTATCAGTAAGGAAAATCACTTGGTAAAGCTCGAAAGTTCTCATAACGAAGACGAGAACGCCATCTTATGGTCATCCCGTAGGAATGGCTTATGGTCTACCGTGCAATACGGATCTGAGATTCTCGAAGATAAGAATGATGTCCAGATCTGGACCACCGATTTCGCTGTCCCTATTTCCCACTTAGCAAACGTTATTGCCGAGACAAACGACGATTTGAACAACCTGGGATTCCAGGATAAGTTCTCTGTCCTAGGTCATGTGGGAGATGGCAATTGTCACTTCTTAATTGTATATAATACTAAAGACTACCGGAGAGTTAGCGAAGCAGTTGATAGAATGGTTTTCCGGGCATTAAAGTATGAAGGAACATGTACCGGAGAACATGGCGTAGGTGTCGGTAAGAGAAAATACTTGAACACTGAACTTGGTACCACCACTGTGGATTTAATGAGACATCTCAAGTTGCTGATGGATCCCAGAAGAATCTTGAATCCTGATAAAATATTCAAGCTCGATTCTACCGATACTTTAGATGAACAGTTAGAACACGGGGATATCAAAGCAGTCGGTGCTCCCTGTTGTAGCTCATAGAATTATATAATACATATATAACATATAATTTAATCTTATAAAGCTGCAAATGGACTGAGCTCGTGATTTTCATTTTTAAACATTTCGCAAGAAGTAGACACATTAACCATAATCATAAAGTTTGCTGAATTATACAATAGTAAGGATGGTTTGGGTAGATGCTTATCCTACGTCACTGATATCCTTAACTGGAGATGAGCCTATTCTAAAACTTATTCGTATCCCACATACTCCCCTAATTGGATTGTTGACTAAATCAAGTTTGTTGATTTACAATCAGCATTCCTTATTGTTAGTAGCACATCATATAAGAACCGACGAGTCATTACAACAACATGGAGAAAATATCAACGTAAAATGCAAGCATATATCGGTTAACAATGCTCAATTACAACAATTGGCTATCGTAAATCTATTCGTTGAAACAGATTTAAGCTGTTTGGTGATTTACCAAGTCATGATAAATTATTCGAAATCTTTATACGAAGTACATAATAAGCAAAATGATGAGTTATTGCAAACAGGCTTACCATTGAGTTTTACTTCACATAAGTTTTCTTTGGTTAATATGATAAAATCAGCAACGAAAACTATCATGCAAGGGAATCAAGTGCTGGTGAATCTAGAGAATATAGAGCATTTTAACAACTGTTCCATTGAAGACGAATTAAGCAATTTCAAAATTGAGTATGTGAAGTTGTCGGTCTATAAGGTATTGAAAATTGGTATTGGGATCTCAAAATATTGGATTAAACAAAATTCCCACAATGTTCTACTTTTTAATAATAAGAACGAAAAATGTTCTGGTGATCATGCTCAGTCATTGCCAGAAGACGATAATTATTTCCAACTTATAAACATAAAGAATTTTAAGAATGAAGTGTTTCAATTTTCGGAACTAGAATGGTATGATCACGATTCGAAAGTTATGCACATTACATTTAATTACTATCGGAACTTCATTTTATTGATTAATGACAAATGCCAAATATGGTATATGAAATTTGAACAAGGTGAAGACTTAAAAGTTAAAATAGTTGGTCTGAAAGTATTTGAATTTGACGAAGTAGAAACACCCGAATACAAAATATCTTTCAATCCCAAATTTGACTTAGTTTCAATAAGAATAGGCAGTAAAATTAAACTATTCAAATTCCATGAAAAGACAAATACTAACTCATTGGAATTCGTCAAAGATATTGACTTTGAATTCACCAATGGTGAGATAGAGATCCACTGGTCGCCATGTGGTAAATTTTTTGTGGTGTTTAACAAAGAGTCTGGATATTGGTCCATCTACTCAAAGTTTGGTAATAACTCGTTTAGCTCGTTTGAAATCTTGAATGAAGCTAATTCCCAGAATAATGCCGATACTGACCCTATCACAAATTTTCTAAAGATTTCAAGCGTATTAATTACCTCCAACTCAAGTCAATTGATATTAATGAATAAGAACAAAACCCATTTATATTTGGTTGACCTATTATCGTTAGCCAACGGGAACCACTCTGGATCAAGTTCAGATTTAATTTTTTACAATAATGAGTATATCAGTATATTGTCCAACTACAGTGCCAACGCGGCAAATAATTTTATTCGATTCCCTATGTTACCTTTATTTAAGGATATATTTAGAAAGATTGAAAATTTTAATGGTTCAAGTTCATCGGTTAAATATCCGAGTGGACAATTGCGATTCTCGTCTAATAGATATAGACAGATATCGGTAACATACGGAGACCACATTGCCGTTTCTACTCCATATAATAGTGGGCATGATGTTAACCAGATATTATGGTTCAATTTCCGTGACTATTACATTGAACCTCTTAACATAATTGAACATTTTTGGTTTGATGATTATTTAATTCTATTTAATAGAACAGTGCAGGAGGGTATTTTTGTTGATGAAATTATGGTATTAGATACTTCGTTATCAAAATATGGACATGGTGGTACAAACTTCAAGTTTGATAGTGATTTGATTATTTGGAAGCACAACTTGAACTGTAAATTTATTTGTTATGAATTGAGTGATCGAGAAGAGACTACATTGAAAGGAAATGGAATTGATCTAAGTAAGAATTTAATGATTGTAACCGATGATAAGAAAATTATTATATTCGAATTATCAAAATATGAGTCAAGTATGCTTATCAAGAAACGTTTGCAAAGCGGAAACCCACATCGAAATCTGGATGATCTGGATGATTCAGATGTTAAGAATTATAAGATTTTCATTGGCTTAAGCAAAACAGTTCATTTGAATAGTATCCAGGATAAATTGGCCATACCCGATATCAGCCAGGTCAGCATGGTGGAGAATAAGCATTTCTTATTATTGTTGAATAATGGGGATTTATTTTTATTGAAAAACTATACTTCGAAGCCATCGATGGACGAATCAAATGGTGCATTAAAGCAACCGAGTAACATGTACGAATTAATCAAAATAAAGGGATCGATCGAGTATTATCAATTACAATCGATTAATTACATCAAACAGAATAAAATATCTTACTTGTACTTATTCAACGGTGAGTCCTTATTGATTTATAATTTACTAGAAATGATTGAACTGGCATTTGGCACTCATAATCGCGTACCTGATAACATCGACGATTTGGAACTTCGAATGGTTGATCCAATTACCATTGCGGTGCACGATTTCCAACCCCTCGTCATCGAAAACACCGTTAGTGAGAGTTCAGCAGGCCTCAAGTCAATTGATCTCGTAGGATTGGAAAGCATCTCATTCTACAAAAACAATTATTTGATTGTGAAAAACAAAATGAACCATAAATTAATTCTAAACAATTTCATAGAATATGACGTCTCCACAAAATTCGACATCGAATCGATCTTGCTCAAATACCAGCCGTTCAATAACTTCGACTACTGTCTCGAGTTGCTATTATTCAACTACCTTACCTCCAACAGTGCTGACTATCTCTCCAAGATCATCGAGCTAATCAACCACACATACCTGCCTGAGTCCATCTACATCAACTGCTTGAGAAAAATAGAAATTGCCTACTGGCAAACCTTTTTTGAACATTTGAAGACAACTCCAACCGAGTTCATGAATAAGTTAATCGAAATCGGCAGTGTGGAATTATGCTACAACTATCTCATCATTTACCTAAACTTCAAGAAAGAACACGAAGACACCTCGTCTGACATATCATTAGATTCGCATGACACTGAGATCATTCTTAAAATCATCAAAATGCTCGATAAATCTCAAAACTGGGACTGGTGTTTCGAGCTTTGTCGGTTCATAAAGCTATTGGAGCCTTCAGGCAACTTGTTAAAACAAATCGAAGTAGTACTTAAGTAATTAGAATAGGCAGTATAATGATTGCAAAATATATGATGATGGCACGACAGAATTTTTTTTGCGTGGTTAGGCAGCCCGGTTGAGCTCGGTTTAACCAACCAAAATTCATCTTTTTGAACTTCATAATAGTAATATAGTAAAGAACAAGCCAGTAAACCGTAATACAAACGATAAAATGACATTAGCTACTGAGTTCGCCGAAACTACACGTCGTTCAGCTACTAATGCTGAATTAAGATTGAGAGTTTTGCACTTATACCGTAAATACATGAGACATTCCAGAGATTTCTGTGATATTTATGAGTTGGATATGCCAGTTTCCAACGTCAAGACCAAGATTAGACAAGAATTCGAAAGACAGAGATACGTCAAGGACTTGCCAGTGAATAACGTGTTATTGATGAAAGGACAAATGGAATTTCAAGAGTTGATCAATTTCTGGAAACAACAGTGCCATGTTATGAGATACTTTGAAGATCAAAGTGACTACGGAGTGGTTGACAAGAACGATTTTGTTAGAAATTTCTTGAGGGGCAATTAGATAGATGTATCATAGTTGGTTGCTTCTGATTGAACTTGCATTTTTTTATATGGATAGTATATCCAGTCATATTTCTTAGAGACGGCAGACTTGGTGAGCAGGCCGTCAACTTTATATTAGTATATTATAATGAACATTCACTAATGGTACAGAGATGTAGGAGTAATACAGCGCAAGTACGAATTAAGCAATATATAAACCTATAAACCAAAACATTATATAAATAATATATAAGTAATCACACTAAAGGGACAAAAAACAGAGAAGGAAAGAAACGAGGAAAAATTAGGGTATAAACAACTATATATATTAAAAGAGAATTATGTTTATTCTAAACCATCTTCTAATGGAACTTCATCAGCATAATCCAATTCTTCTTCGTCATCAACACCGGCATCTTGGTATTGTTGGTATTCACTGACCAAATCGTTCATGTTAGATTCAGCTTCGGTGAATTCCATTTCATCCATACCTTCGGAAGTATACCAATGTAAGAAAGCCTTTCTTCTGAACATCGCACTGAATTGATCACCAACTCTCTTGAACAATTCTTGAATCGAGGTGGAGTTACCAATAAAGGTGGCAGACATGTCCAAATCCTTTGGAGGAACCGAACAAACGGCAGTTTGAACATTATTAGGGATCCATTCGACGAAGTACGAAGAGTTTCTAGTTTGAACCTTGTGCATCTCGTCGTCGACTTCCTTGGTGGAAACCTTACCTCTGAAGAACGCGGCCACAGTTAAGTAACGACCGTTTCTTGGGTCGGAGGCAGCCATCATATTCTTTGCATCAAACATTTGCTGGGTCAATTCAGGAACGGTTAAGGATCTGAATGATTGGGAACGCAAGGAGGTTAATGGGGCGTAACCAACCATGAAGAAATGCAATCTTGGGAAAGGAACCAAGTTGACAGCTAATTTTCTCAAGTCAGAGTTCAATTGACCTGGGTAACGTAACGAGGTGGTGACACCAGACATAACAGACGAAACCAAGTTGTTCAATTCGGCGTAAGATGGTTGTGGTAATTTCAAAGTTTTTTGACAAATGTTGTATAAGGCTTCGTTATCAATACAGAAGGTTTCATCGGAGTTTTCCACCAATTGATGGATCGACAAGGTGGCATTATAAGGTTCGATAACGGTATCGGAGACCTTTGGCGATGGAACAACCGAGAAGGTGGCCATCATTCTGTCGGGGAATTCTTCTCTCATTTTCGATATCAATAAGGTACCCATACCGGAACCAGTACCACCCCCAAGCGAGTGGGTGATCTGGAACCCTTGTAAGGAGTCACATCCTTCTGCTTCTCTTCTAATCACATCCATGACCGAGTCGACCAATTCCGCCCCCTCGGTGTAATGTCCCTTGGCCCACACATTGCCAGCACTACTCTGGCCAAAAATATAGTTGTCGGGTCTGAAGAGATTCCCGATGTTCGACGTCTTGACCCCGTCAATGGTGCCCGGTTCCAAATCCACCAACACCGCACGAGGGACGTATTTACCTGAGCTCGCTTCGTTAAAATACACGTTAAGCTTCGCTTTTTGAAGATCATCTTCTCCGTGGTAGTTACCATTGTTATCCAATCCATGTTCACCACAAATAGTCTCCCAAAACGCAGCACCCTAAAATGTTAGTATCTAATTCCGTGCGTATCGCATGTGGGACGATTCCACCGCCAACCAAAAATTCCACCGCAAAATCGTCCCCTTATTCCTCTAATCCTCAATACATACAATCTGGTTACCACATTGACCAGTAGACAAATGAATCTATATAAAAATGTTAGTAATCTGACATCCCAAAAATCCTACTTCGGCGCGTCCGTCCTAGAGGCATCACCGATCTCGACGGCGTCTAATGGTCAATTTTTTTACTAAATCGTACGTACAATTTCTCTCATATTATGCTGTCTATAATTCTGAATTCACTTATGTGTATAGCAATAATTTTCAAACTATAAATATTCCTGTAGATGAATTCTTTATAATTCGATAATACTAATAGTATCAGATTGACGTTTGTTTTGAATTTTGTTGTTTAATATTTGGTGAATCCACGACCTTTTATGATGAGGTTTTGTGTAATTGTTTTTTTATTACCCCCATTAGGCAATATAGGATGGTAGATGGCATAGAAGGTGTAGATGGTGGATGGGTTGGGTATATATGAGGTGTAGAGTTGACTGAGGTGTAATACTGGGAGTGAGACGTGAGACAGAGACGTGAGACAGAGCCGTGAGATAGAGACGTGAGATGAATGGGATGTAGTATGAGGATGAAGAAGCCTCATGTAGGAAGGAAGATCGGAAGAGATCGAGAATGGTGGGGAGCGGACAGGTCAACGATAAGCCAATGCAAATGATAAGTAGAGGTATACGTATAAATAGTGCAATTAATGTGGTTGGTGCTTGGAATGGTACGGATAGATGATGAGAAAATGTATTTGAATACAGACGACATAATAATGTGCAAATTATCAAATTTTGCAATCATTACTTAAAATTAATTTATGAATTACAATAGACAAAATATGTATGTGACGTACCTAATAACATCTACCACACATACCAAGAAACATATAGAGAGATATCAGATTTATTAATACAGATTTACTAATACACGTAGATTAGAAATGCGTTGCACTTTTTGCATCCGTATGTATAGAATAACTCTATAACTACACCATAACACCCTTAACAACCGTAATCAACCACCACTGGCTCCTTGTATAAACCTTGTTTGTTTCGTAGGCATACGTGCTCGTACGACAAACTAAATATCCTCTCGTTTAGATAACTTCCCAGCAACCAATATGACTCCAGACAACCACTATAAACTATGTGACTCCAGATTATCCAGGTCAAGATATAGCCCCGGATTAACCAGTTCATCCAGACCATCCAGCTCCACCCCGAAACAACGCCAGCATCTCGTTCCTGAAGGCTGGCAGAACAGAAATAGGAACATCCTGCACATAGCCGCGCAGCCCACCACTTCCATAAACTAATCTGAACCCATTTGCTGTTATCTACTAAACAAAAGGGCAAAAACACCATAAAATAGAGGCAATCATGGCCAGTAATATTCAAAACAGGACGTTTGAATTCCAACAGTGCATATCGTCTTTTGACAAACTAAATAAAAAGAATAATGTGGGCCGAAATCCATCGCAAACAACGCCGGCTAGAAAAACTCAGTTCAGTCAACAGGCCAGTATAATCGCCAAAGATATTGCCCATACCACCGAGCTTTTGAGTAAGCTCGCGTTGCTCGCCAAGCGTAAACCACTTTTCGACGATAAACCCATCGAGATCGGAGAACTCACGTATGTTATCAAACAGGACATTTTCAAGATCGAAGAAAACATCACCTTGCTCCAGAAATACGCCAAGGGAGAGTCGTCGATCCAAATAGACACGCAGGTGACACAGTACTCGAAGAACGTGTTGAACTTGTTGAACTCGAAGATGAAAAACATCAGTGGCGAGTTTAAGAACGTGTTAGAGATCCGCCAGAAGAACGAACTCATGAACAAGAATAGAACAGAACATTTCTTATCGGCCGCCACAAATAATCGTGCCAGCAATAACCACTCGCCCTTGACCAATCTCTCGCCCCAGCTGTCAAACAACAACAACTTATCGGGGTTGGGCGAAAACCCCTACCTCATGCAAGCACAGAGCAACGGACAGGCCCAGACGACATACGACCCAGATTTGGACCAAGATGCATACTCAAACTACAACAACGGCGAGTTCTTGTCGATCCCTGACCAAACGAGGCAGTTGTTGCTCATGGAAGAACAAGGAAACCAGTACTTGCAAGAGAGAAATTCTGCCGTGGAAACTATAGAATCTACCATCAACGAAGTGGGGAACCTCTTTCAACAATTAGCATCGATGGTCAGCGAACAGGGTGAGGTCATCCAGAGAATCGACCTGAATGTCGAGGACATCAACATGAACATTTCCGGAGCTCAGAGAGAATTATTGAAGTATTATGCTCATATTTCGAGTAACAGATGGTTATTCTTGAAGATCTTCGGGGTGTTGATAATGTTCTTCTTAATATGGGTCCTAGTTAGTTAATTAGTTACAGTATCCCCTAATATATACCCTTGTACACTAGCGTTGTGTCCGTTCCCGTTGGCATCTTGTCGTCGGTAGACCTCCTAAGTATTATTATAATCGTCGTGTATATACCATAAAAATACCAGTCAAAACCGTCATAGATGAGTGATTGATAAACTAATTACCGTGATAATACCGTTAAATCTGGTTTAGCTTTCACAAATCAGGCTAAATATAGATCAAAGCGTTTCGTTTGCATCAAATCTATAGTGAACAGTGAGTAGCGATCATATCCGAAGAATTTATCGTGGTGGAAATTGAATATATCTCGAAAGTTGCCCCTGCTAGCGATAAGACACTAGGAAGACATGAATACTAACTGAGTGATAGGAAACTATATCAGAAATATAAAAGTCGCCTTAATTTATTAATTTAAATATAATCATCTATTTATTGCATAAGACTACGAATAAGAATGTGGAATTATCTATTTGGCGGAAACAAGCAACAGAAGAAGGAGTATCCGAAGAAGGCCATTGTTGAGTTACGTGAGCACATCCAGATGTTGAATAAAAAACGTTCACATTTGGAGCTGCAGATTGCGGACCAGGATGCTTTAGCACGGAAATACATCACTACCAACAAGGCATTGGCCAAGAATGCGTTAAAGAGAAAGAAGGGCTACGAGGCAAACTTGATGAAGATAGAGAACCAGATTGACTCTTTGGAGACACAACTCACGTCGATTGAGGGCGCAAACTTGAACTTGGAAACTATGAAGGCCATGAAGCAAGGTGCACAAGCCATGAAGCAAATCCACGGCGAATACGACGTGGACAAGGTCGAAAATACGATGGACGACATCAGAGAACAAGTCGAGTTGGCGGACGAGATATCCGAGGCTATATCAAGACCGGTGGGCACAGAATTTGTCGACGAAGACGAATTGGACGAAGAGCTTGCCATGTTACAAGAGGAAGAAAAGGAACACAAACAGCAAACTCCTGCCCAAAAGGCCCCTGCCGCCAAGGTGTCGGCCCCAGAAGAGGAAATGCCAGACTTCCCTACGGTCAACAAGAACAAGCCTGCGGCTTCCACTGAAGATGACGAGGACGAGGAAGCTTTGAAGGCATTGCAAGCAGAAATGGGTCTTTAATCCTTCTCACACATATACATATTACTACTTGGAGTTATTTTTGTTTTATCCCATTGCAATACCGGGCCCACGGTGAAGACAAAGGTTGAAGATTGTGCTTTTTTGTTCTCTCCCTTCCCTGTCATCTTCTCCTATCTGTCCTATCTCTATTCCATCTCTTCTCACCTTTTTTTACTCCCTTCACTGCGGTTTGCCGTTCTTTCTATTTATTTTGCAATCGGAATGTCATCCTGCTCTATAAAGCACATCTAATACTTTAATTCTCTGTATGAATACCTGTTTATGAATGTAATGAATAGATATCACTTATAAGTCTTCTGTCTGTAGAGATGAAAATACTGCATAGAAAGTTTTTTTTTTTTTTCTCTTTCTGCTAAAATTCACTACTACAAGATGGCGGAATTGAAGTGAAATATTCTTGTATTCTTAGTTAGATATCTTGTTCAACACTGATATTCGTCACAAAGGGTAGCTGAATATGATGTTCAAAAGATTATCTAGGAAACACATAGCAGTTGATTTGGTTCGACGCTACGGTGTTGAGAATCAGAGATTGCAAAGCATAAGATCAACTACTACTATCACAAGATCGCCGGGGATACCAAGTGAGAGTTTCCCTATATATAATTCGTTCTTAGAAGACTTGAAAAACAAGAAGGATATACCCGGAAGAAATGCTTTATATAATAAGTCATTTTCAGAGATAAATGGAGATTTTTTGAATACGATTTCGAGAGAAGAAACGCAAGAAGTTGCATGGTCATCTCAATATGACCCGGTATCAAGATCACCATTTGCAAAGGATGTTGTTCATTTGCAATCGCTTTTGGATGCGTTGTTATCGAGCAAAAATTTCGATAGGGCAGATAAGATATTGAAAGCAATTCATCCACTCTTGTCATCTCAAGAGAACTTTATATTTTCGCTCAATAAGTATTTGGAAGCATGGTCACTTGAAAGCTCGACATCGATCATAGAGATGGAGAACTATTTGGCTAGCATTCAGCTGCATTTCAGAGATGTGGTTCCAAACGATAGAACATACGCCATTTTGATTTCAAAAGCGATAGACGATGAAAAGATCTGCATGTCATACATTTCTAGAATTAAGTCCAACACCTCGATGATCAGAAAGGTCTTTACGCATATAGATATTATTGGTATAGATGGCTTGATGAAAATTTTCAAAGATCCTTCCGTTACTGAAAATCTAATTCCGAAGGATCTCTGTCCGTTATTTGCACAAGTGAGAAAGCTAGACGGTAGCAGCGATATGTATGACGTCGATTCCGAAGAGAATGTGCCTGAATATTTCAAAGATACCGAACTGAGCGTACCGATCATTGAAAAGGATTCTGATTCTTTGAAAGCGGTTGACTCATTTGGTTTGAAAGTTATTAGACATACACTTTTGGGTTTGAAAACCGATAACAATTCACCTGTTCTAGATGAATTCATTAATAACATTGAAAATGAAATGAATAACCATGTCTTGCATAACACTTCGAACCAAGAGAAGAAAGATTATTTTGCTGTTTACAAATGTTTAAAGACCGACGAACAGCGGGAAAAGTTCAATGAAGCATTAGATTTATTTAACGAGGGAAGACAAAGACAGTTAGAATTGAGAGGTGTAGACGGAGCCAAAGAAAAATGGAAACATGAGTTCGAAGATATGCAGAAAAGAGGTGCAATTAATCTTCATAAAAGTTTAAATGTCCAATTATTCAAATGGTATTCTGATTTATTGCCATACGTCGAAGAAGAAGTCAACCAATGTAAAAAAATATTAGATGGTGAAATTTCATTAGACAACGTTAAGCCTGATGCAAAAAATATTATGAAAGACAGAGCATATTATGCCCCGTATTTGACTTTAATCCCTCCTAAGAAAATGTGCGTTATCACTATATTGGAATTATTAAAATTGAATTCTACAGGTGGTATTGTTGATGGAATGAGAACAGCTAGAGCGGTTATTTCAGTGGGAAAGGCACTTGAATTAGAATACAAATCGCAAAACTTAATGAAAGCTGAAGGTAGATCACTTTCTAAAAAGTTAAAGACTACTAGTCAGTGGAAAAAACTTTTAAGACAAAGAAGAGATTATAATAAGCAAGATCCAATTGCTAATAACGAGTGGGATTATCCAATTTACGCTAAGGTTGGATCTGTCTTAACTTCGTTATTAATACATGTAGCTAAGGTTCCTGTTAAGGGTACAGATCCTACAACTGGAAAAGAAGTAAAGGGTATGCAGCCTGCTTTCCATCATACCTACCAGTACCTTCAAGGTCAAAGATTGGGTGTTTTGAAAGTACATAAATCGTTAGTGCGGCAATTAGCTGGAAATGTCTTAGGGAACTCTGTACAACCACAAATGTTACCAATGCTAGTCCCTCCACGTCCATGGACCAGTTATAATGATGGGGGATATTTATTTTCACAGAATAGTTTAGTTAGAATCAAGGATTCTGCTGAAACAAACGCATATTTGAAGGCTGCTTCAGATTTAGATAATTTGGAAATTTACGATGGATTAAATGTGTTAGGTGATACCGCATGGACTGTGAATCGTAATGTCTTCAACATTATTTCTAAGTTTTGGAATACAGGAGAGAAATTTTTAGACATCCCTCCTATTGTTGAGGAGCCTGAATTACCAAAGCAATTACCAATGAATGCAGAACCATCTGAAAAGGCCGAATACCAAAGAAAAGTGAGAAAGGCTATGAATGAAGCTGCTTCTGCGAGATCTCAAAGATGTGATACCAACTATAAGTTAGAAATTGCTAGAGGATTCTTAGGTGAAAAACTTTTCTTTCCTCATAATGTTGATTTCAGAGGTAGAGCTTATCCATTATCCGCGCATTTTAATCATTTAGGTAATGATATGACTAGATCTTTATTTTTGTTTTGGGAAGGTAAAGAGCTTGGGGACGAAGGTATGACTTGGTTAAAGATACATTTAGCCAATGTCTATGGTATAGATAAAGCTCCTTTAAATGAAAGAGTTCAATTTGTTAATGATAATTTAGAGAATATCTTTGAATCTGCAAGAAATCCAATAAATGGAGATGGATGGTGGAAGAAGGGAGAGAAGCCTTGGCAAGTATTGAGTGTTTGTTTTGAATTAAATGAAGCTTCCCAATTAGATGATCCAACCAAATTTGTTTCCCATATTCCTGTACATCAAGATGGTACTTGTAATGGTTTACAACATTATGCTGCATTGGGGGGTGATATCGAAGGGGCACGTCAAGTGAATTTGATTCCGGCCGACAAGCCTCAAGATGTTTACAAGTTCGTTGCAGGGTTAGTTCAGAAGCGAGTTGATGCTGAAGCAGAAGCAGGTAACAAGTATGCCATTTTCTTGCAAGATAAGATCACTAGAAAAGTTGTTAAACAAACAGTCATGACCAATGTGTACGGGGTTACTTTTGTTGGTGCAGTTTTACAAATCCAAAAGCAAATTGATCACTATTTCGATAAGAACGATACTGAAAATGTCGATGAATATGCAAGATATTTAACGACCCATGTTTTTGCGTCAATCAGAGAATTATTCGAAGGTGCTCATTTAATTCAAGATTGGTTGGGTGAAGCTGCAAAAAGAATTAGTAAATCCGTTCGTATTGATTATGAAGAGAAGAGCTCAAAAAATTCAAACAAACCAAGCCATTTGTCTTCAGTCATTTGGACTACACCATTAGGATTACCATGCGTCCAACCATATAGAGTTACAAAGAAACAAATTATTTCCACTAATTTGCAAGATATTGTCATTTCAGATCCTTTTGGTGCTAGTCAAGTGGATGCTAGAAAGCAACAAGCAGCATTTCCACCAAACTACGTGCATTCTTTGGATGCGACCCACATGTTAATGACCGCTAAGGCATGCGCAGAACTGGGATTGTCTTTCGCCTCCGTCCATGATTCCTACTGGACCCATGCATGTGATGTGAATACTATGAACAGCCATATTCGAGAGCAATTTGTAAAATTGCACGGCGAAAACTTAATTGTAAAGATTAGAGATGAGTTTGAAAGACGTTATAAAGGTTTCTTACAGGTTATTATAATACCAGGAGACCACGAAGTTGCCAAGAAGATTAAAGACGTTAGAAGAAATATTGTAAAGGATTTAGGTAGGGCCTTAACTGTGGCTGACGAAATTTACTTGGAAAAGAAGAGACAGCAGTTATTAGATTCAGATGATCCAAAGGTTATAGAGATGGGTCAGAAAATGGTGACTACTGTCAGCGTAACAGAAGGAGTAGACATGAATAAATTAGCTGTAAGCGCTGCCTCCAGAAAGGCAATGCAAGTATTAGCTCCTTTGAAGTTTCCTGAAATTCCAAAGAAAGGTGATTTAGATGTCAGCATCGTTAAAGACTCACCATATTTCTTTTCATGATTGATGATGCATTTTTGTACATATTATATTACATTCTCCGTGTACAGTTTCTTTCTGATTTTCAGTACTGTAAACTTGTATATACTTGTCCATATAGAATAAATACGATAAAATTAAATGAATGTTTGAAAATGTGTATGTGAACATGATTAAAGCTAATAATACTTTATATAATTTTCCCTTGCTGTTCAAAATTCTCTATTAACGGTAATACTGGCTCTAACTCTTTCCTGTCAATCAAATTAAATTCCTTTATAAAGCTAATAAAGTGGGCGAAGAAAGAGTTCCAGTGTGCTTCTAATGACAAGTGCACTATTTTATCAAATTGGTTGTGATATATGAAAGCAAATATTCTGAGCATTTGTCTTGATATGTTTTTGCAATCCTTCAAAAAGTTCGGTGGAAATGCTCCTCCATTTTTAGTAGGAAATATCGATTGATCGTTTAACTTAGTTGATATCCATGTCAAAACATAGTCAATATATTGACTTGCTGGCAAATTTATTGCTTGGCCAGTAGCATCAACCCACATATAATTCGTATTCGGACCCGCATTCATAGTTGGAAATGCCTCTGGTGTAACATAATCAGCAATAATTCCATAAAATTGGTTTAAGTTATTGTACAGTTCGAATATATTCAACGCTATCCACTCGTTCGAATCGACATATTTAGGAAGTTGGACGATAGTTTTGAAAGATCCTTTCACCAACGCAGTCTTCACAAATGGCTCGCATAAGAAAAGTGGTAATTTTGATGGTGATGCTTGTGATTGTTGAGCTGCCTGTTGACGACGTGGCAGCTGATTCTGCTGGCTCTGTGTATTTCCTTGTGTACGGCCTCTTCTAGTAGGTGACTGATTTGCAAATTGTATTTGATTTGTGTTTCGTGGTTTAGTTGGAGAATATTTATTTGGCGAATATTTGCTAGGAGACTGTGATCTTCTTATCGGTGAACCAGATGAATTATTATGTGAATATATCGATGCTGGTGTATCCACATCCTTTTTGTTCTTCTTGGAACTTCTGCCCAATCCTCTAATCGTGTTTAGAAATGACATCGTTTATGAGTTGATCTGTGAAATTATGAAGGAATGAATGTATGAATAATAAATACGAAAAAGGACAAACTTTAATATACAAATTTCTTGACTCAAAGGACCTCTGTGAATATACTATGTCGGGAAGAGTATAATTGTAGGACAATAGAAACAGGTCCTAAACAGTTGATTGAAAAAAAAAAAAAAGGAGTTTTCGATTCATTCACGTGAAGATCAACAACACGATTTTCTTAGTATGATCTAATATGAAATGAATTATGAATTAAAATAATAAACCTTATAACCTATATATAGAAAGAATTAGAAATCTATTCGAATCTACCTAATTGTTCACCCATCTTAACTTTTTGACCAAGTTCTAAATCGAATTTGAAGTTATCTGGGGCTTCAAAAATCAAAACAACTGTAGAGCCTAATTTAAAACCACCAACTTCTTGACCCTTAGTTAAAGGATACCCACCCAAAAGTCTACTGGCCTTAGTATATGTCGCCTCGTAGACAGTGTTCTTCTTCAATTTCTTACGTTGGCTGGCAGTGGAGGAAATAGTCGATACTGTTGATACATCAGTGGAGGATTCATCAGTGTTCTGCAATAATGGGGTATTTTCATTGTCGGAAGAAACAGAGCTCTTCAGATAGACTTCGTTTTCGTAAACGTCGTTTGTTTTCAAATCTTTGTCAAAGTTGACAACTATACTACCGACATTCGTGGCACCAACTGGAATCATGGAAAAGAAACCGTGCTTCCAGTAGCCTAGCAACGCTACTCTCTCGTTCAAAACAAATAATCCCTGTAAAGTCTTCTGAAAGAAGGGGGCAACCGAAAATAATTCACCAATGAAATGACGTCTTAACGTTGTGACCCAGTTGGTTGGCGAATGGTAACGATGATAGTCACCAGGAGCCAAGTAAATAACGGCAAAGTACAATTGCTTGTTGCCACTGAACTTGCTTAATGTCGGGGCGGCCACACCCTGAGCTACTGCGAGCTCTTTGGAAAACGAGGACTTTGATCCCTTAGCTGTTCCGTCACCTTCATCTTTATAGTCTAAATCATTCATATGAAATGTATCACTCGATTCACCACCAATCAAGTCATCAACTGAGTATGATATACCATTAATTTTGGCAAACTCTTCGTCTCTTTTCAAGACTGAGTCATCGTCAGTTCCATGGTCAAAATCAAGTGAATGAGAAGGCGCTGCTAATCTTTCTGTTTTCAATCCAAGTAACGCATCAATCGAGTATGTCATACCCTTCACTTGTTCAATCTCACCATTCTCTATGACTCCAAATTTTAATACTTTTCCGTCAGATGGAGATACCACTTCCGAATCGGCAATTGGTCTAACACCTGGCTTCAACTTTCTGTAGAAAAATTCAGACAAGTTACTATACGTGGTTAAATCTGGTTCGTCCATCTCTTCTAAATTGACACCAAATAAAGTGGAATACAACTTATATGATGGGCTTCTCAACCAAACTGGTAAATTGATGGAGTTAAATTGACCCCATAGTCTTGAGATCGACTTCAATGGCAACGTCGAATAAGCATACAAGTGCCACGATTGTGGTTTTATTGCATATTCGTTGAAGTGTTGGTCTTTTTCACCTCGTTCATAGTGGATCTTTGCCGCAACCCCCCCTAAAACAACCGTCAAAGAAGTTAACGTCCACCATCTAATAAATCTTCTGCGTTGCTGTCTCTTTTTACGTGCCTCCGCTGAGAAGAATCGTTTGTGTAAATTCTTCGTCTTGTTTTTCAATTTCTGATTGGCACTCGAAAACAGTCTTCTGGATATCCTTATATATGGAAGCTTCAATTTCTTCTGACCCGAAGCCAATCTGGTTCCTTTCGTCCATGTCGAGTAATATAATACATTTCTCTTAGGTCTTGGAATCTTTGGAAATGGATAGTAATATGACCCAAAGTTTCTAGTTTGCTGTATTTGTCCTTGTAACGTCTTTTCTGCAACTAACGAGGCCCTGGATAATGGTTGAGATATATTCATAGTGTGAGGCCCATGTGAAAAAGCGGAAGAAGCGTACCTCATTTTATGACCAAAGCTAGGTTTCAGGTACAACGATGAGGGTCTGAATGGCATTCTTAACATCCAAGAAAGTATTTACTATATCAATATTCTACAGAAGAAGAATTGATAGTGATAATAATTATTGTCTTGTGAAGATTTATATTTTTCATACTGAAGTGTCGCACTACAAAATTTTTACGGTCGTCTTGCACCAAAACAATAACAATGACAACTTTACGTGTATTAAATTAAAAAATACAGCTATGAGTTGGATAATTTCCAAATATTCTGCTTAAGCTGTTCTATAAAGCCCAAACTAATGAAATGCAAATTATCATTGAGTAGCCTATCGGTAAATGCAAAAATGAGCTTTAAGTTCCATAAATCATCAATAGTCTTGGGCTTTGTAGCCATTAATTGCATTTCAATCTTATTATCAATGATGTTGAAAATGGATAAGCCCGAATTGTTGGTGAGAGAATCGTATTCTCCATCATTATCACTGCTCTCGTAGAGAAAAATCTGCTTTTCGAAGGTATTGAGCTTTTCCATGAACTTCAAGCCTAGCAATTTTGAGACATCGCTATTTATGCTGACTTCACCATTATCAATCTGGAGCCTTTTGTTTTCATTCTTTAATAAAGTTCCAATTGACGTCTTTAAAAGTTGATAATTACGTCTTTTATATACAAATATGGTGAGGGTTTTCTTGAATATTTCCAAATACTCTGAATTTAATTGGAAGTCGATCTGAACGTTGAAATGATCGGGTGAATTAGTTGATATCATTAGTATATCACTTAAATTGGGCAATAAATAGGGCGATAACGTTTCTTTGACTTCTCCATTTTTCATTTTGATAGTCACTGGAACCTTGCAGGGCTTGCGAGTATTTACGTCTCGAATAATTAAGCATCGAGGTTCAACTGACAACGCCCAGAAGTGTCTTAACGCCTGTAGATGAACTTCGTATTCGCTGTTCTCATTTGGATAAATTGGGTATAAGGATACGACTAAGGAGGCAATTGCAAAATTTGATTTGCTGAATGCGTACTGCCCACCACCTAAGAATAAAAACCCTAAGGCGGTATTGATTGCCATATAATTACCATAACCCATATCTTTATTAGTTTCCCCTTGTAGGATCCTTAGTCTTCTGAAAGTTTCTAAGTCTCCACTTCCAGCCATGATAACAGATAAACTTAATGCGATTAGATCTTGAATATTATTGGCACAATGATATGCCATTCTTTGATCATAATTATTGGCGGGAGCTACTGAAATAACCATCATCTTATCCAAGAAATATAATAACGTATCACGAGCCTTCTTGTCGTGAGTTGAAGCATATTTAATAGCAATCGAAAGGCATGCACCACCTAGAATATTGAAATACCCTAACTGGTCACTATCTAGCGCATCGATACTATCAAGTGAATATTTTTCTAATAATGGTCTCGGAATTTCATTGTTCACCCATTCAATTGAGTTCTCTATGAAATCCCACATGATGAGGTTCTTTGCAACACATCTTAATAGAAGCAAGTCAGGTCTAATATAATCCAACAATTGCTCCGTATTTGGTACCTTCAATTTATTGGCGATTGCAAGATTTTCGGTTTTCATATAAATGAATCCTAGAGCAATAATTGCCCCGCAACAAGATTTGTCTAATTCTTGAACTGGCTGGAAATCTTTCATAGAGATAGCAAGCGCTAGTAGTTTATCTATAACATGAGTATCATTTAAACCTCTTAAGTCATTCCCTTTACCCAAGTTTACAAACCCTAAAGCAATACCAGCTGCTAAACGGTACCCTTCATGAATTTGTTCAGTGTCATTCTGAAATACCGAACTAGTGATTTGTGAAAGTAATATCTCACTCATCCGACGATGCTGACTTTCAAGATAAAGCAATCCAATTCCTATCAAACCTGCAGTTTGAACCATAATAGGAACATTCAAATCATTGGCACCTTGGGGTAATAATGCAACTGCGTGAACGGATAAGACCTTTGTCAATTTGTTATCCATGGATCCTTTGATACTAGCGGCCATACCAACTAAAAGACCCACGCTTGTTAATGGATGTTTTGGACCCAAATAATTATAAATATGCCATTCTTCTAATTTTTTGAGATGTCCATTGAGACCTAAACCTAATAAGAAGCCAGCATGCTGTGAATTTAGTTCAGGTGGTTTATTAAAAATTATCCAACTGCCAGAAATGCCTTTTGAATCCTTACTGATACTCAACCCTGATGAAACACCATTATGGAAATATCCCCACTCAGAAACATTATCACTTATGGCTCCCTTAGACAAGATGATATTTGTCATCGTTGGTGCAATTAGCGTACTGAAACTGAATTTTGGAATTGGAAATTTCTCTGTCAATAATGGCATTCTACCCGCGTAAAACAATGCAGCTCTACCTAAGGGTATAGTTAGGGTTCTAAGAGCCACAAGAGCTGCTAGTTCTCTTTGCAAAATAAACATATCATACTCGCTGATATCTTCGTCAGTTGTTAATGTCGCTGATTGAGTCTTCGTTTGGTGAAGTAAGGTCGTTATTTCATAATACCGTCTATCATAGTCAAATATTAATTTTGTAATATTTATTCTATCTGCTTCTGATTGACCATCCCACGCAACCACAGATTCATTCTTGTCAAAGAGGTTAGTCAAAATATAGTTAATATCTTTTGTGACTAATTGCGACGTCGATCCTGAAAGTCCAGTATAATGAGAAGATGGAGTTTGAAAGGCATCAGTATCTAAAAACATGCTTAAGTCTTTTCTTCCGACCAATTCTAGAGTTCTGCTAGTCCATTCAAAAGCAGGATTCTCTTGACAAATCAGGACAGCTTCTTTTAATGGGATATATATTCCAGGAGGATAAGTTTCCAAGTCGCTCATAGTAATCCCATATGTGCACATCATATCAATTACATGTGTAGGTTCGTAATGAGGTGATACAATTATTTCGAATAGTTTTAGAACATGATATGTTCTTGGAGTAATCAATTCATCAATGGTATCGCTTTCTTCCACCAATTGTGAAAAGAACAAATATGGAACAAGGCTATCACTAAACAAACTAGTCAATGATGCAAGTAGGTTTGGTGGTGATCCTAAAACACAAACCAGAAGGAATCTTGTAACCTTCTCTATGTTGTTCATGTCTATCATATAGTATTTATTCCAAGATTCGGGCCATCCCATCCATGTAGTTAATTGGGTCAAAAACATGCCCATAGTATTTAAATTAGATTGACTCAAAATATCAAGTTTCATCTCTTCTCTTATTAGATGTAATGAAATAACAACGTAGGGAATTAAATCAGAAAAGGAGTAATTGAATTGAGAAATGCTATGCAAATGTTTTGCTTTTGGTAACATCTTTGTAATCTCATTTGATGTTTCTGATGGGAAGTCGTCTTGAAACGGGTAAATTAAACTTAATACAGTAATTACAAATGCATTCCAATCATCTTTCCTTTCATCTAACAGAAGTGCAGAACGCCACAAGACCCATATTGTTTCATTAATCTTGGAACCAGATAGATATTTAAAGCATTGTAAACACTTGAGTACCAATTCATTCGACGGATCCAATAGTAATTTTAGTATATATGCTTTTCCCGATTTCGATAGTAATGCTACATCTTCATTAAATGAAGACTGCAACATTTTTATAGGAGGAAAATTTCCCGCCAAATCTATATTTAATGTGACAACATCAATGAAAGGGTTAACTAGAGTAAGAGAATGCTCATCTTTCAAAACCACTAAATACCCTTCATGGTTAGAGTTATTAAGTGGAATACAATGCTCGCATTGTATTCTATAGCAGAATTGATATCTAGGGATATGGCTTGACAGTTGCTGAAATATATGAACTTGAGCTTCTTTACTAGATTTATTCATTATCACAATTGCTTCCTGGTCTTCATACGTCAAACCATATACTTCAACTTGTGATTTGTCCACATTCATCTTATACGCGTCTATCTTCGTTAAAATCATATCTTTCCGAAACACTGCAAACTCTAAGGACGAATATCCAGATTTTGACTTGGAAGAATCAGGAAAACCCGGCTCCGAGCTCATCCTAGCTATGGATGATACATCAGATAACAAAGTGCTGGTTCTTTTCTTCTCCATATTCATAGAAATGACATTTTGAAGACTGTTATTTGAAATGGAGTTATTATTATGATTGGGATCAAGATGTACACTTTCATCTTCAGGAATCCTAGAGGGATTTGGGGTTGAAATCATACTCTGTTTTCGTTTCGAGAGCTTCGTTGAGTTGGTGACCGGCTTTTTGTTTCCCCTGGTGGAAGATCGTATATGATATAACACGACTATCTTTTCCAGAGTATTGAATGTAGCACATATGGTTGAAGTTTTATTTAAACCCTTGGCTGGAAATGCCATCAATCTTTCATGTGGCGAGATGATTGAAGTCGACGACGAAGTAATTATCCTAAAGTCTCCAATTGGATCAACCAACGTAAGAAACTTTGCGGCATGCAATTGCTGTGGATGTAAATTATCTATACTAGATAATGATGGCACATTCTGGTCTTTTTCCAATATTATTCCACATTCAAACGGTAATGCACTTTTCAAGCTGAATGGAAAGCTTACCACGTATGATCTTCCGTCGGGATAGTTAATGTATGCGGACTTTCGAAGACAGATGATCAAAGCGTCGGTAGGATTTGTATCACACCCCGATCCACCACTATTGAATGATGTGTATGATGCCGCTATTATGTCTTCATCGTACTTCAATTTTTTAGTTACAGTAGATCCTTTTACAAGAATCACTTCTCTCTTAGATATCAATAGTTGTCGACTATTTGGATATAATACCGTCTTATAACCAATGCTTGACGAATAAGGATGTCTGATATCATATCTTAGATCAAAAGCCGGTAACGTTAGTCCTTGGGCCATGTCACTTTGCATGTTAACAGCTTTGACTAATTGACACGTACACTAGCGTTTCTAACTGATTAAAGCAATGTTTATTACTGTATCCTGCTAGGTGTACTTAGCGCTAGCTTTTGACATCAACTTTGTAAACACAAGATAAAATCGCACTCAGGCACATTTACGATGAGACTACTAATAGAAGTAAAAATTTCAATATACATTCCTAACAGTTTAAGATATACCTATATACAATCAGCTTAAGTAGCCAAGATGATAAAATCTGAACCAGTAGATTACTCAAGAATTCTGGTGACTAAACCAGTACCAACGGTCTTACCACCTTCTCTGATGTTGAAACGTTGGTTGACTTCAATTGGAGTCTTTCTGACTAATTCGATTTCCATTTCAATGTTGTCACCAGGCATGACCATTTGAGAGTGGTCAGCACCTTCTGGGAATCTTAAAGTACCAGTGACATCGGTGGTTCTAAGGAACAATTGTGGCTTGTAGTTTTCACCGAATGAGGAGTGACGACCACCTTCTTCCTTACTTAAAATATACAAAGAGGCTAAGACCTTCTTGTGGGAAGTGACAGTACCTGGCTTAGCTAAAACCATACCACGGTTGACTTCGTCTCTCTTAACACCTCTCAATAAAATACCGGCATTGTCACCGGCCATAGCAGCATCTAATTCCTTCTTGAACATTTCAATACCAGTAACGGTGGCCTTGAAGGTCTTGTTGAAGTTACCGACAATTTCGATTTCTTCACCCTTCTTTAAAGTACCTCTTTCAACTCTACCGGTAACGACAGTACCTCTACCGGAGATAGAGAAAACATCTTCAACAGGTAACAAGAATGGCTGTTCCAAATCACGTTGTGGAGTTGGAATGTATTCATCAACGTTGTCTAATAACTTTTCAATGGCTTGGACACCAATTTCCGGTTGCTTGTTCTCTAAAGCACATAAGGCAGATCCCATGACAACTGGAGTGTTGTCACCATCAAAGCCGTATTGCGACAATAATTCCCTCATTTCCATTTCGACTAATTCCAACATTTCTGGGTCATCAATAGTATCAACCTTGTTGACGAAAACAACCAAGTGTTGAACACCAACTTGTCTGGCCAATAACAAATGTTCTCTAGTTTGCGGCATTTGTCCGTCAGAAGCTGCAACAACAATGATAGCACCATCCATTTGAGCAGCACCAGTAATCATATTCTTAATGTAATCAGCGTGACCTGGACAGTCAACATGGGCATAATGTCTCTTGTCAGTTTCGTATTCAACGTGAGTGGTCGAAATGGTAATACCTCTAGATCTTTCTTCTGGAGCTCTATCAATAGACTTATAATCTAAGAAAGAAGCACCACCCTTGTCCGCCAAAACCTTGGTGATAGCAGCTGTTAAAGTAGTCTTACCGTGATCGACATGTCCGATGGTACCAATGTTAACATGTGGTTTCGAACGGTCGAATGCCGAGTAAGATCTAATTGAAGTTGGACGAACTTTGAATGAAGTACGTCCAGTTGAACGAAAAGCATTAACAACGTTTCTAAACATCTTTAAATTGCTTATTGAATGATAACTAGTCAAAAAAGCTTCGTTCTGCTTAAATATCACCAAAATTTTCCAAGTCGACAATTGATTCGTGGAATTTTTTTCACTACAATTACGTAATCGATGATATAAGTCCAATATGGATTTCACTTTCTAGATAAGCATACTAAGGTACTATATGATAATATATGGCAATATATGGCAATATATGACGTATGGTGGAAGATGGTTATAGAAGTAGGAAACATACGGGGCATACCCAATTATCGGATAGAAGATTATGATAGCAATATGTCGATGGATACGTTGGTGAAAAGGCTAGATGAATACTATATGAAGTTCCAATTATACCCAAGATATGTATTAGAATGCACTAATAAACCACTTTGTCGGGACAGCAGTGTAGAAAGTCTTACTGGAATGAACGGGATGACTAGAATAAATGCATATGTGGGGGTTTTAGGAGGTAAAGGAGGATTTGGAGCGAACTTAAGGGCCAACAAAAGCAGATCAGGACGACAACCAAAGCGAGAGACTAAGGATTCCAAGACTTATTATAAGGATTTGAAAACGGGAGTTAAAACTAGGGACATTGCTAAGTTGAAAAAGGCGTACGATGCGCTTAATGAGCAGAACGGACAAGCAGAACAAGATAAAGAAAAGTTCCAGCAGAAAAAAGAGAAGCTTCAGAAAGCGATAGGATACTATGAGAGTGTGTTGAACGGTAGTGTCGCGTCGCAGGAACGGTTTCAGGATACGGAGTTCCTTGATGAACTCGATGACGTGATGATGGAGGTGAGAAATAGTGTCAATAGTGCATTGAACCTGGATACCGAGTCCGACGATTGGGAAAGTGATTGGGAATCATCCAACGACGAACAAGATACGCCGCAGGAGGGAGCATCGAAAGACCAAGCACCGAAAAACCAAGCATCAGATACGACGAAACCGGCGAACGTGAAACCTAAGCCTAAATTTGCATCATTTTTCGACGAAGAAAACGAAGAGTAGTCATATATAGAGCATGTACATTATATTTAACATGTATAGTATATTTAGGATCTGATAAGCACATCTGTTTCCTGGTCATCATTGTTTACTGCATCTAGGTTCTGTATGATATTTCTGTCAATTTCCTGTCTTTCTAAAATTTCGGAGGTTATTCCTTCATTCTTTATGTATTCATAATAAATGCACAATAGTAATAAAGTTCCCTGCAATAGAGCTGCAACTAAGTAAGACACCCACGATGACCAATGCGAGCCTTTTGTAAAAAACAACGTCATGGTGAAAATGAACCCACCCGGTGTTTGAATGCACATCATGCCGATGGACAATGTGCCCGGATGTTTAAGTCTGTAAGTCGTAGTAATTTGAGGGACGTATTTCATCATAGTCAATAGTGCCGAAAGCAAACCATTGATCTGGGCAATTGTGAGTAAAAGAGTGCGATTGGTATATAATCCTGTGAATACTTCAATTATCGATATTATCCCGTGTAGTGCTACGAACTTCCCCACAGTCACAATCCTTGCATACTCATCCTTATCCTGCTTGATGGAATATCTTGTTTGAAGAAGGACAACAACTAATATCAAAATGGCACATGTGCATTGTATTCCAATTTGAATTAAGTTCAACTGGGAGTTAAGACAGTTGAAAAAGTTTAATGCACCTATATAGCAACAATATCTAGCCTTAGAGCTAACAAGAATGATATTTGTAAGGGTAAAAATAGATGAGCAGGAGCCCAAGAACAAGAAATTTGTCGATAACCCTTCAGATGTCTTTTTGATGTAAATACGACGATATTGTGGTAAGTAGCTGACAATAATACCTATGGTAATTAATACCAGAAATGCGAAGTTTATTTTAGATGCTCCTTCAAATACGGAGCATTTATTATTGTCGTTGCTACCAATCAGCTGGTATTGCAAGTCATTCATAACTTAGCGATGTGAATAGAATTTATAATTGAGTGTATACTTTGATGCTAACAGTATGAAAGAAGGGTTGTTTTAGAGAGAGATCTAAAATTACGCAGATAACAAAAAAAACACTGCACATAATAACAGTGATTTATTTTGGTGTAGTACTACAAATTGTATTATACATGTTTTATCGTTTATTATATCATAATTGAATCGTAATAGGGATTCTTAAGTACATCAGATCATTGTTTTGCAATTTGACGTGAAGTCTCAAGTAATAAGCTCTACCTATTATACAACTCTGGAAGTTTGGCACGAGGGAATAGGCGTCAACGCCGAGGTCATCGTGAGACCCTGTATTGTCTTTTGAAAAGACATTCTTCAAATCTACCATGAGGTTGACCTTCTTCGAATAAACTTCCTGGTCGCTAGAAGCCTTTGCTTCCTTGGAAGAAACAAACGTCCAAGGGGCTGTTGCATGATTTGAAGTCACTTTAGATTCGTCAACTCGTAAGCAGTTGTATTTTGTGGATAAATTGGCTAAACTCTTGATGTCCATGATTAGTTGATTGTCAACGTTCAAAATTTCAAAACTTAGTTTTCTAGACAAATCAGTGATTTCTTCTAGATATTTCTGGAATGGCTTAATGACGTAGTGCTCAATATTGTCAGTGTCACCAGGTTTATTCTTAAATAACAAATCACTAAATATCTCTACAGGAATAGGATATTTCTTTGATCTAAATGTAAACACAATCAATTCAGCACTTATGGACTTAACATCCGGAGGTTTAGACGTTTTGGAGCTTTCATTCGATGAGAAAACAAATTCTAACGGAATGTTAAGCTTCGTTGATAGGTCGTTATTAGATGGATGCTGATGCAAAGTTCTATATTTGTATGGAGGCACATATTTCAATTTGTAGTCCATTTTAATTGTTGTCAAGCCAATAATTCCAACAACTTTCGGAGCAGCAGTCAACGACTTCTTCTTATAAGGTACAAATAATTCATATTTGGCACCTTTTTCCTTTCTCAATAATTTATTTTTACTCAGGTTACTGTTACTCCCATCGTTATATAATTGTCTCCTTTTAGATATAGACGGTATCCTTGTAATTTCATAGGTATTTTCATTATTCAGGATTGTACGCTTCTCATCCAATAAATCCTTACCTAAATGAATTTTCTGGGTTACCCTTTCAACTAAGTTATTATATATAATCTTTGATTCATTTTCAATTAACTGACTGTCGAAAGTCTTTGATAACCGTTCCTTTGGTATTAATCTGATAAAACAACTGGATTCATTAACAATTAAGAATTCATCCTTCTCTGACTTGACTGCAAAATTTGGCATGATCAGACTATAATCAGATTCTTTAGCGATAACTCTCGCCTCAATACTATAACTAACAGAAGTATCAGGGAACGATAAATCTTTTAACCTTTTATCAAGGACCCCATTGAAACCAGGCTTCCTAGGCTGATTCAATACTGGAGCTGTTCCCCCAATTGTAAATTCAGTGTTTGTAGAAAGTCCTTGTCGAAATCTTCTCAAGTTTTTCAAAAATTGGTCTTTTGCTAAACCTAAGGTAGGTAACATCTCGCAATGTCTCGGCAAATTATGAAATTCGCAGGCAACATCCAATAACTTATCTGGAACACGGAAATTGAAGAATTTCTTATAAGTGACACCGGGTTCGAAATACTTCTCCATAGGAAATCTCATGCATGCATTATCAAGTGGATCGTACTGGTCCTCTTCAGCATCATCATTCAAATCGGCCGGGGTCCACGATGCACTATAGTCAAACATATTGAGAAATTTATAGAAAATAAGCGACTTCTTCGAATCCATATCACTTGTAACAGATATTTTACCTTCGAAAACAACTGAGAACATATCAAACAGAATTGGAAGATTATGCTTGTTTCTGATTGTAATAAATCCACTTATAGAATCCCCGGGCTGATACTCTATAGTCAGAGGATCAATGATAGTGGGACGTACACCCTTCTTGCACGCCTTTTCAGTAATTTGGATTTCAATCTTTACTCGATTAGCAACAGCACTGTTAATATCACCAATTTTCTTCAATTTATGCGTATTTCCCAAAAGACTATCTTCCCATCTAGTAGGCGATTCATTTATAGGGTTCCCCGAGTACAAATGAGCAGTTGTGGGTGCAGAATGTGACGATCCTGGAGAATCCCCCATATTCGGAAAGTAACTCCCAGTACTAGAATCAACACTTCCAACAGGCGTTTCCGTAGAATCCTCATGGTACGTAGGCGGGGCATATCTCAAGTCCTCATTCGACGGCCGAAGGTTCTTCGAAAACGTCGATTGGTAAAGTTGGTATGAAGGCAAAATATTCCATATTGGAACATCTTCATACGCCGGCGACGCTAATGGCTCGCCTTCTTTCTCATTTGACGCTGTGTCACTCTTCGTATCTTGTACCGGTATAGGTATCTCATCGCTATAGTCTGATGCTATGCTATTTTGCACTAGGGTCTTAAAATCACGTTTGGAAGGGTTGGTTCCAAAAAATTTCATTAAACTTCACTTTTTCTTGCGTTCTAATTGTTAATTTGTTTATTCTATTACCAATGTCGACTCTGCTGAGTTGATCAAAATATTGCGATGCTTGCTCTTATCTATTGTGATGATCAATAAAAATCTTTTCTTTTACCACGATACCTTCGTAACAATCAATTTCAAATACTACTAGTTTAAAATATCAACCAGCTCAGAATTGGATACTACTTACACCCTTATTTGTGTTCAATTTGGACCACTCCGGGAAGATATTCGAAGTAATATAAGATCAATTTGACATGTTAACAAGGCACATGTCGCGTATGAAAAAATAATTTAACCACAAAATGTAAATACAATTCCTATTGGTTCCAAATCATCTCATACACTTATATTCAACGGTAATTAACGGAAAGTTGATAATACGAAGTAGGTGAAGTGGAGTCTGTGACTCAGGTTTGAAATAGCTATAAAATGAGTTCCAGTTTTTGGGCTATCAAAGCAGCAAAAAATAAGAAGAACGAAGTGGTCCCAGGAACCTCGAAATGGGTTGCCAATGAGTTATATTGCATGAATTCGGAAGTGCTAACGCATACGGAGATGTTTTACCACGATTTGAGAGGTGATATTGATCAATTGAATGATTTTATGAAAAAGGCTCTAGAAGGGCAGCATAATAAAATATTTGTCGCCTCGTTATCGGAGAGCGAAAAGGGCGAAGAGAACGAGAATAAAGGGGGAGGTATTATCAGGGACGAGGACCAGGATGCGGGGGTGGAAGAAGCAGAATATGATAAAGTACCAGATAAACGAGAAAAGCAAGAAGGGGCAGATTTAACGTCCAATTTCACTTATATCTCACCCGGGCACCGAGACAAAGGTACGCTGATAGATGGGGACGCGGACGATGCAGAAAGCCCACAGTCTTCACCAGTGATCGCTCTTACTAATACTAATACCACACATGCTACATCGAGGTATACGCCGAAGACGCCGTCGCCATTGAAGAATAATCAGGAGCAAGATGCTCATACGTCTCTGCACGCTGATTTATCATTTATACCCATTGCAAATACTATAAACCCGAATAAGGTTGTACCCCCAAAACTCGAGTCACCTTATAAAGAAGAGGAGCACACAAATGCGGTTTCGGACGACGATTCATTTCAGGCCATCAGTACGGCAATAAGGAAAAGTATAGCTGGCAAGTCCGCTATTAATAATCCTCGAACAAGCCAGTTTATCCACGTTGATACACCTAAAATAAAGCAGGCTAATGTCCTGGAAAATACGCTGAGGCCTAATAATAGAGCCACTATTGGTGCATTATCTCATGGGAATCTGAATGACGCTGGAAGCATTTTTGTACCATTGAAGAAGGACCCAGCTTCGGTAAGAAAGTCTATGAGTAAAACTCCTAAGCGTGCATCTGTCTTTGTATCGTTACCTTCTCGTGAACCTATAACAATCAGCTCATCATCAAATCATTCTGGCAAAGGTATGTCTGATATCAAAAGCCGGTCCCTGCGAGTGTTCGAAAAATTAGAAATAGCATCAAGAAATGAAAATAATAGCAATAGCACTACAGGAAACCTATCTCCGACAACATTAAAGAGACGTAAGTTACAAAGAGATACGGAAAGCCAGGCAGGATTCAATTCTACATATATAAAAGAAAGCTTGAAGAGAAGGTCATCTGCAAGGCCATTATTAAATGACAATATAAAACCCAAGGAAGATCCAATTAAAGTTGTAAAACCGAAAGAAGAGATAAAAGACGAGGAAACCAATTGGCATGTACAAGAGCAGTTTTCGAAAAAGCAGTCAAATGCAGCCACTAAGGTTGTTCATCAATTGGAAGAGAGTGCAGAACCTCAATTTGATGTAAAGTCTGATAAAAGGGATGCAACAAAAGTCCCCGTGCCCGAAAACTTATCGGGAAAAGCTTCTGAAAATACTGAGAAGATATTGAATCTGTTTCTTGACCGCAATGCACCTGCTCTTGTTGAGGATGATGAAATAGAAGATGTGAAACATAGAGAAAGCATTAGTCGTCGTTCGCCTTCGAAATCTCCTGTTATTAATTCGATCGGATCTGTTCTCCGCCGTGCTAGGAATGTATTTATGAGTAATCCAAAATCCGTCGGCTTACAATACGATTCTGCAAGCTACTCGACTAATACTGGCTCGCCTAACCGGCAATCAAGTTCAAGATCCCCAGCTAAGCTGTCATTGAATATACTAACAAGAGAACGTACGAAATCACCCGTGAGAACTTCTACCATGTCTAGCACACAAGGATCTAGGTCGCCGACTAAGCTGTACGGTAAGGCATCATCTGAGACTAATTCTAGAGCTTCTTCAAGACTTCATAATATCGATTTAGATTCCAAGAATTCAATTGAACCTAAAACCATACAAGGAAAAGCTGAAGTAGATTTGATTAATAGACTTATGGTTCCTACCAGCGCTAGCGCAGCTAAGAATGTCAAAACTCCGTCCAGAAAGACTCAAGAAGGTAAAAAGCCCGACAACGCTATTTCAAGTAAGAATAAGTTCCTTACTACAACTCTTAACCCAACGAAACCACAATTCAACCCAATCAAGACATCGAATAAATCTAATCCATCTCCCTTGAAAAAGTCAATTCCACTAAATGACGAGCAGGATATGAGAGAAACAAGAATTCCCTCGAGGCTTGAATTCTCTAACATTCCATCGTTGAAGAAAAAATCTCTAATGGCAGAGAGAAGCGAAGCGGCTGCCCAGAAACCCAGACAAAAAATTATGATCGCAATGAATCATAAATTAGATACCAAGTTACAGTCAAATCCCTCATCTGTTTTAAAAAGTGAGACCCCTAACCACGAAAGAACAAACGAAGGAAAAAGGTCCTCTAATTTTTTGAATGATATTACAGAAACACAGCAGGCCCTGAAACCAGGAAATAAATCAAACTATGGAAATCTAACGACCTTGCCAGAAAGTACAAAGAATAGTTCAACTCATAATTCGGAATCCAAGGATTATTCCAAACGTTCGAAAGTTGAAGGTAAGACTCCATCAAGACAACATACATTGAGTAAACAAAAGATCCTTGAAAAAAAGGCTAGCAGAATTTCAAATAGCGATAAGAAGGCAACACATAAGAATACTAATTTTAAAACAAATGATATTTTTACGGATCCTAAAACACCTGCTAAAGATAGAAAAGTACAAACTGCAGAAGATACTTTGCCAGATATTCCGACTGACGATGAGGATAACAAGTCTCACAAAGTCTTACAAAGTTGGGCTGAAACTCCTCAGTTACATAAAATTGTAATGCAAAATAGAACCATAGATCCAGTTACAATTTTCGGAGAAGTTCCTCGTTTAAATATAGAAGAAATCTTCGAGTCACTGGCTTCAAGATACCGTGGTAAGTCCTCTCCTTCAAACTTCACACCAGACGAAAAACAAAGGAAACGTGAAGCTACAGAGTATGCAATCAAGATGGGCTACAAAGATCCCGCTCACCTATAATATATATATATCACTGTAAATATGTACCTATAACATAAATACTTAATGTACAACCGAAATAATATGTATTTCATTATTTCAAAATTTGACGTTTTGCCAAAGCAACATCTTTATTCCACTTAGATAACCATTCTTCAGAGTCAGATTTTGGGATTACATACAACCTTAAAGCATTGTCAAATAATGGTGCCTTTGGTTTATCTGACATTAATGCGT
This sequence comes from Debaryomyces tyrocola, assembly GCA_900006135.1. Classification (NCBI taxonomy): domain Eukaryota; kingdom Fungi; phylum Ascomycota; class Pichiomycetes; order Serinales; family Debaryomycetaceae; genus Debaryomyces; species Debaryomyces tyrocola. The sequence continues at coordinate 240,566 of LN874554.1, forward strand.
TATTCACGGCCACATTCTTACCAACCTTGACCAAGCCTCCTGATACAGTTTCCATGTAGCATTGTAATTTCTTGAGAGTGAAATTTTCATGTTTAGGATCTTCGAACCATTCTTTTGGCCTATCTAAAACAACTTGCAAAATATCTGTTGGTGTGCTCAATTCACTAATTTCAGCAACATAATCGAATTCGTCTGTAGTAGGATACAAAATCATTGATGGGAAAATCAATTGTGATTCATGATCCATTGGATCCTCTAATCGTATTTTAGCATCCTCAAGTAATTCAATAGGCCTTGCGCTCTTTATCATCTCAATATGTCTTAATTTAATAGCATTTACTAATAGAACTTTTTTCAATTGTTTTTCTTCTTCGTCTCTCTGTTTCTTGACCTTTGCGGCCGCAATTTTTTCTTCCTTATCAATAACTTGCTGATACGCATCTTTAATAGATTTATTATCGGAGTCTATGGTCAATCCATATTGAAATATTTGCTTGGCTTCATCGTATCTTTCAACATAAAAGAAAGCTTTACCTGATCTGTAGCATGCTTTAACATTTTTCTCGTCTATAAGTAAAACACTTTTACAATCCTCAATACATTTTCTGTAATTTTTCAATTCAAGATTACAAGCAGCTCTATTTAAATATAATGCAGAGTTAATCGAGTCAACTCCACAGTCCATTTCTAAACCTCTTGTATAGTAATCCACTGCCGTCTTATATTGTTTAGCTTTGTAACAATCATTTCCCTGGTTTTTAAAATTCGTAGCAATTTCGTCAGGTTCACCCTCGTATGCTAAACTTTTAAGTGCCTCTAAATTAGTATTTTCTCCTCCTTCACCATCGGTTTCGTCTAATTCAGTCATGAAAAATGGCAACCTATTCAATTCTTTTATGACATCATCTGCAGATTTATCAGCAAGTTCAGACAATTGAGGGGGCAAAGTTGGTTCACCCGGCTTTGGGATATATCTTTTCTTATCCCACTCGGATATAAATTCTTCAGTCATGGTTAACACAAGTTGACTTAATGAAATGCTCTTTACATATGGTTGGAAAATTTTTTGTATTTTGCGCAGAGATTGCAACATGCGAAAAATATATCTATGAGAACTATATGCTATGCAAATTTAAATATATTACTCTCTTTCTTTTTGGAGTATTAATGGCACTTTAAGGACCATCTTGTCGCCATTAGGGCACTTGAGTTTTATTTTCAAGTAATAAAGTCTAGCTGTAAAACAATATTGGAAATCAGGTATCAAGCAGAAGTCCTTGGAACCAGTTGGAATTAAGGCTGCATTTGATATGTCAATAACTGCATTGAATTTCTTTGTATATTTAACCTGTTCCTCAACTGTATCCGCTGGAGATCTTGTAATCAAACTTTCAGATTCCCATGGAATTGATGATATTAAGTTTAGTTCCTCCGAAGAGTTAATAGCAGACACCTTCGGATCCAAAACCTTGAAATAATCATATTTCGATGAAAGGTTAGCAAGACACTTGACATCACGTATTAAATTTTTATCTAAATCTAAATTATCATGTTTAACATCTTTGAGAACTTTTGATAGCTCTATCGCATATTTTTGGAATATTTTAATAGTTATATAGTCAAAGTTGTCCGAGCCTTTACTTTTATTTTGAAAAAGCATATCGTGATGGAATACCACAGGGATAGGTAAATTTTTAGACTTGATATTCAATGCAATTAGTTCAACAGATATATGCTTGAAGTCTGGTGGGAGCTGATTGTGATTTTCTGAATAAATAAACGTAAGATCCAACGGAATATTGATTTTGGTAGAGGGGACTGGTATATTTGGTTTTCTGAATTTTGACAAAGGTACATATGGTACTCTATAATGCGTTTTTGGACTTGACAATGCAGCAAGACCGATTATTTTATTTGTTCCAAGAATTGACTTCTTCCTGTACAGCAAGAATATTTCGTAAACATTCTCTCTAGGTCTTGTAGGACTAATTTTTGAGTAATATGACTGGCGCATTTTTGCTATTTCTGTTGCACTAGAAGTAGGATGTAATAAAGAAGTTGAACTTCTATCATCAATAGAAAGTGTCGACATCTCTTTTGCCAAACTAATGTATTCCTTTATTTTGTCAACCATGTTTGAATATATTAATTTAGCCTCTTCAGTCATCATAGATCTATTAAGTTCAAAAATTGGGTCAGCGTCCCCAACTAACCTCAAGTAACAGTAATTCTCATTTGCAACTACGTATTCATCGGCAGTTGGGTTCAGAGGTAGTTGGTTTTTCAAAAATAATTTTTCGTAACCTACTGATCTTCCTATAATCCTGGCACTAATACAATAACTTATTGCAGTATCTGGGAATGCAAAATCATTCGTAAGCGAGGCATACTGAGTTTTGTTCTTTCCTATATCACTATCATCGGGCCTTGGTGACGCTATACCTGCGTCATCTGAACTGTCTCTCCATTTTCTTCTTAATGAGTTTATGACTTCATTTTTTGAAATACCTAGAGTGGGGGGAACTTGAATATGTTTTACTAAACCATGAGGTTCACAACTACTATCTAACAACTTATCAGGTATCTTAAATGTAAAGAACTTTTTGTAGGTGACGTTAGGCTCGAATATTTTTTTATGATTCAATTGAATTTGGGTATTGTCGTAAGGATCAACGTCATTTTTAGGAATATGCGGATTATTATTGTCTGATACCAACCTATCAAGACTCCCATCGTTCCACGAAGCATTAAAGTCAAACATAGTCAAGAATCTGACAATGTTTACTGGCGGTTGTACAATTGGTCTATTATTATTACCTAATGTCAAGGCTCCTTCAAACACTACCGGAAACATATCAAATGGAACGTTGTGCTTTGTTTTATTAGTGACCGTTACGAAACCATAAATGTAATCTCCCTGTTTAAGTTCCAAGGACAATGGATCTACAAGTTTAGGTGCCACACCTATTTTTCCAATTTCTTCAGTCAAATAGATATTAATTATCAAATCCTTGGAGATTTCTTTATTCATGGCCGTTAATCTCTTCAACTTATGAGCATTCGACAAAATGGTATTATCGATAGATACTAAATCTTCTTCCTCATTTTCTTCCTCATTGGCATTCGTGGGAGACGTAGGCAAGGAAATATCCATAAAATAATCATTAACACTCGAGGCCTCAGACGAGGCGACCGAGGATATCGGCGTAATTTCGTAACTTGGTGGTTCTGTTCGGAAATCTTCATGAGACGGTGTCAAGTTCTTTGATATCGTGGATTGATACATATGATACGAGGGTAAGATATTCAAAAGTTCTTCATCTCCTCTGTGGTTCAAGTTTTTCTTCCCATCTCTTTGCGACAATGACGATAGTCTTAAATTATACCTATTAGATCCTTTGTCATCCATCCTATCAAGAATCTATAAGAAAAGTCAAAAACCAATACAGCTACTAGCTTCTGCCTTAACCAAGTCTCTATTGGAATCGTCTTATGTATGTACAATAACAATAAAGGTGGTTTATTGATATCATGAATTTATCATGAAATTAGGAAAAACTGAAATTCTACCGAAGTGCGGCTGGGTATTTACGGTACTTTTACGGTAAAGGAATTGTATATTCTTCTATATGCTCAGTTTTCTATATGCATTGGCACATTAACTGTTAATAACTCGCCAGTATTTATTTTGATACCTATTTTCAAGTAATACAATCTCGACATGAAACAAGTTTGAAAGGTTGGTACTAACGTTAAATGATCCAAGCTGGTTCCGGGTGGTGGATGTAATGTTGGACCTTTCATTTGACAATCCTTCAAATCAATATGGAGGTCAAAAGTTTTAGAATATAGAGAATAGTCGTCATGTGTAGATTTCACTTGCTCCCAAGGGATAGTGGCTATGGAATTATGCGAACTATGGCTTTTAGGTGATTTCATAGTGAGTTGGTATTTTGGAATCTGCAAATTAATGTATTTTGTGGATAAGGTGGCAAGAGACTTTATATCTTTCATTAGCAGAGTCTCTACTTTGAATATAGTGCTTCCCAAAGTAGTGAGTAAAGTTTTCAACTTAAATAAATATGACTGGAACTGTTTTATTAATATAGAATCGAAATTTTCAGGTTCTTGTTTTTTATCATATATTTCTTGCTCTTTAAAACACATTTCGTGAGTGAATTCTAAAGGAATAGGGTACTTCAGTGATCTCATCGTAAGAGTCACTAATTCAACTTTCAAATATTTGACTTCCGGAAGCTGGACCTCCTTACCAGATGATGATTTTGTGTGAAAGTATGAAATATCTAATGGTATCGTCAATTTGGTATTATCATATAGTTCATTTGGCTTTCTAAATTTCACTGGAGGTATATATAATGTTCTATAATCCTCTTTAGGCGTGGATAAGGAGATGACTCCCAAAGTTTTCGATGAACCAGTCAATGATTTCCTTTTGAACGGAGCAAGGCATTGGTAGATTTCATCCAGAAATTGCTTTGTAGAGGGCCTTAATTCTCGCTTTATTTCATGATCAGCCATAGTATATAATTGTCTTAGTTTTACGAAAGATCCATCTCTAGATACCAGGGGTGAAATGTCTGGTGTATCTCGTTGCTCGCTTGGCAAATTTAGTAAAGCATTTCCATATTCTATTTTGCTCTTAATCGAATCAACAAATGCCTTGTAGTAAAGAATATTTCCTTGGTTTCTTGAATTGGTGTAATGAATGTAATTCATGCTACTTTGTGGAATTACCCGAATGTTACATGTGGCTTCTTTAGCAACTACATACTGATCCCGATCCAACGAGTGCTTATAGTCTGATGCTTTCCCGATAACCCTCGCATTAACACTATAGCTTATAGAAGTGTCCAATATGGAAAAATCTTTGATTTGCCCATTGTTGTTAACTAATAATGACGATGGTGTGGTTGAAGTTCTTGAAATTCCTATGCTAGGAGGTATTTCTGTATGGATGGAAAACGTATGTTCTTCGCATGTGTTATCTAGTAATTTTTCTGGAATCTTGAATGTGAAAAATCTTTTGTATGTAACATTGGGTTGGAAAAAACGTTTAACATCGATAGATAAAACGGTATTATCATAAGGGTCTGTTTCTCCATGACACCAATCATGAGGATCTCCATCATCAGTTGCCAATCTAGCGATATTGGCATACGACCACGATGCAAATAAATCTAGCATATTCAAAAACTTGTGAACTTTGGAAGGCTTCTTAACGTCCATTAATCCCCGATTATTCTCAAGCACGACTAGCGTACCTTCAAATACAACATATACCATATCAAACAGTATGGGCACCGGCGACTTATTTTTCATGGTAACGTAACCATGGATATAATCACCCTGCTTAAATTCGTATTTCAGAGGATCTATAATGGTTGGCTTGACTCCTTTCTGACATACTTTTTCTGTCACCTTCATGTCGATCTCCAAATCTTGACAAATTTTATTATCCGACCTATTCAAATTAGGTAATTTATGAACATTTGCTAATATAGTATTCTCCCAGATGTTCGGTCCCCCTTCAAGTCCCAGGTCAATTTCCTGGTTTGGAAACGGAAATTCATCGACTGATAAATTTGAAGTTGGTGACTGTATGGCCGACATACCCACAGATGGAGTAGTTGACAAAGAATTGACTGGTGTCATCTCATACATGGGTGGATCTACACGAAAGTTTTCATTTGTAGGTGTTAAATTCTTCGAAATGGTAGATTGGTGCATATGATACGATGGAAGTATATTATTAATTAAGTCATCTTCTTCGTTTAATAATTTTTCATTATGTTTTTCCTTATTATTAGTGCCCATTTCTACGAGCACATTCTTTATGGCTTAGAATTTAAACAAATACTAATTCTTCTAACTCTAACGATAACAATCTATGCTCTGCTACCTACAATCTATCTTCTACCTCTTCTAGTAATATATTTCAAGAGAAAAAGAATTTTGATATTGGAGTGTATATAAAAATCACTGATACCGAATAGTATTCCGATAAGATGATAATTCATTTTGAAATAGATTGATACTAAGCTATTACTTAACATGGTGGCACTAGAAAAGAGAAGAAGGGGTATAGAAGATCAGTCCCTGGAGAAGTTTAGAAATTTTAGAAGATATGTTGTATTAACCTTTGTATTATTTGGTATTGGGTGGCTTGTCATGAAGCCAGTTAGACAGCATGAATTTGATTACAGTATATTCTATAACATTAATCGCGATCCTGTTGGAGATCCCATAGGACAACCAACATTATATCCGTCGAACGACCATCTTCGGATAGGATCCAAGGCCATGGTGAGTAGTGATGTTCCGCTTTGCTCGACCATGGGAAAAGAAATCCTACAGAGGGGAGGTAATGCAGCCGATGCTGGAGTCACGGTAGCTCTCTGTATCGGTAGTGTTAACCTGCATTCGTCCGGAATTGGTGGAGGAGGTTATATTGTGAGTAGTTTGAAGGAAAAGCAAGAAGTTATCAGCATTGATGCCCGAGAAACGGCTCCGCAGAAAGCATTCAAAGAAATGTTCCACAAGAGTATGGTTTTATCCAAGGTTGGGGGACTAGCAATTGGAGTGCCCGGGGAATTGAAAGGGTTGTATGAATTGTACATTAGACATGGCTCGGGTAATCTATCGTGGGAAGCTTTAATAGAGCCAGTAGTTGAGTTGAACAAAAAGGGATTCAAATGTTCGGAGATTTTGGACAGAGCAATCAAATTCCAAATGGGATTGGTATTTCCCTTCTTACCGAGTCTTGCAGAAGACTGGGACTTTGTATTTAAGAATAATACTAAGAGCAAACCGTTCATTGATGAAGGTGATCTTATCACGAGGCCTGCATTAGCCGATACTTTATCCATGATAGCTCAAAACGGCTCGTCTGATGTGTTTTATGACCCAAATGGGCCAATTGTGAAGAGTTTAATAGAGACTAGCTCCAGGTTTGGTGGCATTATTACTGCAGAAGACTTCTCTAACTACGATGTAAAGGTAGAGAATGCGTTAACCCTAAATTTTACTGTACACAATGAAACATACAAAGTATACACTTCAGGCGGTGTTTCTTCTGGATTAGCTCTATTATCGGGGTTAAACTTGTATGAAAAGCTTGGTGGAAGTAACGATCATGTACTACAGACACACAAAATAATAGAGTGTATGAAATGGATGGCTAGTGCAAGATCAAACTTCGGTGACTTCACGTTGCCTACGTCCAATAGCACTTTCAGAGAAGATTTGATTAAACAATATACGTCAGACAAATGGGCCGAACATATCATAACCAGCGGTGCATACTCAGATAACAATACTTTTCCGTGGAAACATTATCGCCCAAAATATGAGCTTACTGAGCCACATGGAACATCTCACTTTTCAATCATAGATTCCGATGATAATACAATGGCTATGACTACCACCGTAAATCTAGTATTTGGCTCCATGGTGTACGATAACCAGACGGGCATAATTTTGAATAATGAGATGGATGATTTTTCAATACCCGGTGCGCCGAATGCGTTCTACTTATCTCCGTCAGTGTACAATTACATCGAACCATTTAAACGTCCCTTATCGTCGACATCGCCCACTATCATCATGTCACTTGTTAACGACACGTTCAGGCCTGACTTGGTTATAGGGGCAGCTGGCGGATCGCGGATCACCACTGCCGTGTTCCAAGCTATTGTGCGCATCTTGTGCGAGAAGTTACCCTTATTGGAAGCCATCGCCTACCCCAGATTGCACCACCAATTAATCCCTCAATACATCATGGTCGAGAATTTGACGGTCTTCGAGCTGCATCACAACATCACGGAGCGGATGCACGAATTGGGTCATGACTTCTTCTCATCCGGCCCTCTTACAGCTATGAACGGTATCAAGCGCACATTGTTAGACCACGACTCCCAATGGCACGGTGTTTCTGACTACTGGAGGAAGCGAGGCCAGGCTGATGGCTACTAGACTCTGTCGTAGTGGTGGCTTCTATATTTCCGGTTATCCGTAACTCCGTGCCATTTTTAATCGTCTGATGCTTTGTCTAATTTTTGTTTGTTACTTTGTCTGCCTGTAGTTGCTTGCCCGATATGACACGAACGTACGCCCGCCCTACCCGTCTATCCAAGTTGTACCGTACCTTATCCATTCGTCAACAAAGGCAATTGGTACACTAACGAATTCTTAGCGTTCTCACTTAAGGTTAAGCTTACATACCGAACAATGCTCATTTGTTCATAATATACAATATTATCTTGAATACACTAAATATACACTCCTCGTTTTTAAGAACAATAGTTTGATGTAATCTCCGGACCCGCAATGGTCCCAAGGTGCTCGTAATATGGTACTACGGAAGCAATAGAACAATGTAATTTATGTCCGGATTCCTTAACTTATACAATTCCCGTGATGATCGGTCCATGCACCACTTCGGAGTTTTGCTCTGAATGATCAAATGGCCGTCAACCAATTACATTACATCATACTAGATACAATACGACCCCAGATTTTGCATGTACATGGTGAAGAAATATATAAGAAATAAATGTCCCACAAATTTGTCCTGAATAATTGATAAAAATACTAGGTATTAAAGTGGAACTATTTTGTCAGAAAAAGTGGGACATAAATAAGATGACGTACCAATACCAAGATCAACTTCAAAAGTTACCAATACCAGATTTACAAGAAACATGCAAGAACTATTTGAATGTTTTAGAACCATTACAAACGGAAAGGGAGCATGAAAGAACCAAGGAGGCTGTTAGACTGTTTTTACTAGGAGGAAACGGAGAATACTTGGATAAAGAACTTCGGAAATACAGTGAGGGACGTAGTTCTTATATTGAGCAGTTCTGGTACGATTCATACTTGAACTATGATTCGCCTGTGGTGTTGAATTTAAATCCATTCTTTCTTTTGGAAGATGACCCTTTCCATAACGAGTCTATGAGTGTCAATCCACAGGTCAAGAGAGCTGCATCGTTGACATTATCGTCGTTGAAGTTCATCAGGGCCTTAAAAAACGAAACTTTGCTGGTGGACAAGACCAGAACCGGCCAACCTCTTTGCATGTACCAGTATTCTAAGTTATTTGGGGCGTCGAGAATTCCCACCGACGATGGTTGTGTCATGCAAACAGATGTTAATTCGAACCACATAGTTGTCATGAGCAAGTCGCAATTCTATTGGTTTGACGTGTTGGACAAGAACAACAATTTGATCTTGTCGGAGCTGGAGTTGATTGTCAATTTCACATCCATCATTCAAGACTCATTAAATACATCGATCAGCGAGATTGCTAAATCTTCCTTTGGGGTATTGACTACCGAAAATAGAAGAGTTTGGGCCAAAATAAGAAACAGCGGTACTATCACCGACAACGCTAATAATAACGAAATTTTGAGCATTATTGATTCTGCATTATTCGTTTTATGTCTTGATGACTTAAGATTAGAAAACTTGTCAGACTTGGCTAAGAACATGTTGTGTGGATTGTCAATATTAGATAAGGGAGTCCAGGTTGGTACCTGTACCAACAGATGGTATGATAAATTACAAATAATCGTCACCCAAAATGGTAAAGCGGGTATTAACTTCGAACACACAGGTGTTGATGGTCACACAGTTTTAAGGTTTGTAAGTGACATCTATACAGACTCTATCTTATCGTTTGCACAGTCCATCAATGGCCACGCCCCTTCATTGTGGAGTGATGATTCGTCGTCAAAGAATGATTTTGATCAAGAGTTAGTTACAATTCCGAGAAAATTGGAATGGGAGCTAACTCCGGATTTATCTTTGGCATTAAGATTCGGGGAAACTAGATTATCGGATTTGATTAATCAAAATGAGTTCAAACATTTGGAATTCAAGAATTACGGTTCCTCAACTATTAAAAAAATGAAATACAGTCCTGATGCTTTTGTTCAAATGGCATTTCAAGTCACTTATTACGCTTTATATGGTAAGGTTGAATGCACTTATGAGCCAGCTATGACAAAGAATTTTTTTCACGGCAGAACTGAAGCTGTTAGAACCGTATCTCAAGAGTCAAACTTGTTTGTTCGTAAGTTTTTTGATCTGACCGTATCAAATAAAGACAAGCTTTCATACTTAACGAGTGCATGTACAAAGCACGCTCAACAGACCAAGCAAAGTTCTATGGGTAAAGGAATTGACAGGCACTTATATGCACTTTTCTGCATTTGGAAAAGATACGTTGATTCTAGTGACTACAAAGCGATAGACTTAGAGCATGACACTCTTGATAATCAAAGATCTTCCATACTGACACTTGTTGACGATGACAATGAAACCCATTCTTCGGACACTACAATTGGTAATAATTATAACAACTGTAAGAACGATTTAACTGAATTACCATCTATATTTGCTGACTCGGGTTGGGATAAGTTGAATAATACAGTTTTATCTACTTCAAACTGTGGTAACCCAGCATTGAGGTTATTTGGTTTCGGTCCAGTATCGGCTAACGGGTTTGGATTGGCATATATTATTAAAGACGATTCTATTTCGATATGTGCTGCATCAAAACATAGACAAACTGAAAGATTTTTGGTTACCTTAGAGCTGTACTTGAACGAGATTTATAGCATTTTTCAAGAGTCTAGTAAGGAACAAATTGAATCACCAATCGATACCAAGATTAAAACGACTACACAATTACTGGCTCCTAGACCATCATTGGTTCAAAAGAAGTCAACAGTATCTAATTTATTAGGTGGTTATGGTTACTTCGACATGGGTGATAATGATATGAAATCGAGAGGTCCTAGTCCTGAACCTCCTTTCCTTAACAGAAATAACAGTGGTTTCTCGGTTAGGGAAATTGGCAAGAAATTAAGATTATCTGAATATTAGGCTTGTATTCAATTCTTCTTATACTACTATGACTGTCCTTATTTAATATTTTGGCATTTCTACTAGTTATTATTTTCCTATTTATATTTACTTATTTATTTATTTATGACATTTATTTATTATTTATTATTTATTATTCCTATTTATTTATTCATTATTTATTCATTTATTTATTGTAAACATATATATATATATGTTTGATTCTATTTCAAACAATTTTATGCTTAAATGTATAGTGTTGTTCGCTTTGCTTAAAAGTCTTTGTTTATATACAATGAACGAGTTTCTAAATATAAATATATAAATAATCAGATTCCAAAAGTGCTTTGATTAAAGGCAGCCCTTAAATCGGCCTTACTACTCTTTCCATTCTTCTTATGTTTCACGCCTGCTGGTATATTCATCATTGGCAAATTATTCGAAGGTGGTTGCCCGTATGGTCTTGCATGCGTCCTTTGTGGTGCAATCATTTGCGGATGTGGTGGTGGATAATATTGATGCTGAGGACCTGGAGGATAATAAACCTGAGGATGTATGGGCGTTGAATTGTTAGGAGGTGGCGATTGGTAATGGCCCATATTTGGATCATGATTAGGAGGCGGTTGATAATAATTTGGATTTGGAGGTGGCGGCGCATACAGATTATTTGTAGGTTGATAAGGTTGGTGTTGGACAGGTGGCGGGTGTCCATGCGGATGACGAAATTGCTGATTATGAGAATGACCGTTATTATAAGGGCTATTACTTCTCATATGTGGAACCAGCATTTGAGGTTGAGCTGTATAATCTGGTTGCATCGGCAAATGAGGTGCTGATTGTGATCCTGGATGTTGGATTGGAGGAGACATTATATGAGGTACAGATCGTGAACCATGCACAGCGCTTGGCAGCATTTGCTGAACATGATTATGCCCGGGTTGATGAAATTGTTGAACTTGCGGTGGACTTTGTCTTCTCGCGCGTTGGGGGACACTTTGATATTCGTTGTTTATTTTTATATGAGGAGTCGACGAATGCTGAGGTGGTATGCTTTGGGGTGGAACATGCTGATGTAAATCAGGCGCAGAAAAATTATTTGGTGGTGACATCTTTCTTGGGTTATATCTGTCAGCCTGATTTTGTGGTGATTCGGGTGAATAATTATCAAGACCTGGTTGTGGGTTGATTGTATCTGCATTCTTCTCATGTGGATCGAAGTGCAATTGAGGTTTAGTATCATTCAACTTCTCATCTTGCTCTATGGGCATCAGGCTCAGATTAATTACACCTTCTTCTTGTCGTTGTGCTACCACTTTTTTATTCTTTCTGACTTTTTCCTTCTTCTTGTTTTGGCTCGACGACTCCTTAGGTGGTTCTTCCATTCCTGGTGGAGGGCCAGGTGGAAAAAAAGGTGGGATTCCAGAAGAATTTGGTTCTAGAAAAGGTGGAACCATGCCTGGCGGAGGAGGTCCCGGAGGTAACTGGCCTGGAAGAAATTGTTCTAAAGGTGGTGGTGGACCTGGCGGCAAACTTCCATAAAATGCCTCCTGATGAGGATCGAACAGTCCATTCTTGTGAACTGGAGACTGCTGGTCTTTCCGCTTTTTATGCTTTCTCTTTTTTTTCTTTTCCTCTTTCATAGCATCTTCGTCTACATTTGGTGGTTGATTAAAGTGTACTTTAATTGGATCATGGTTTGTTACTGGTGGCATATAACTATCCTTCATCTGACCTTGTTCATTATTTTCATCAGGAAGATGTTGAATTTCCATTTGCTGTGGTACTGGTGGTAGGCCATGTTCAGTTGGACCGTGGTGTGACTCATTATTAGCTGGCGCTTGTAAAATATCTTTATTAACTGGCACTTGCGGAATATCTTTACTAATTGGGCTTGGTGACATATGTCTATTTTGAGGGCTCGATGAAGCAATGTTGATTGGTTCGTGCGCTATGTGATTATTAACTTGTCTTGTTGGAATACGATTACCGACTGCTCCAGGAGACTGATGGTCGTCCATTTCTCTTGATTGTTCGTATTCACGTTTTGCCGCATTAAATCCAGCTATATGATAATCATCATACGGTTCTTCAGCTTTCTGATTTTTTAATCTTGCAAGCCTCTCAGAATCAGTTTCATAATTTTCATAAGGTTCTTTGAACCCAGAATCACTACGATGATTGGGGGGAAAATTACCTATGGCAAAATAAGGGCTAGTTGCATTTATTTTACGCGGTGAATTTGATCCCTCCGGAGTCATATACTGCGATGCACTTGAACTGACAGCACTTGATGATGATAGGTTTTTAGAGCCACGCATAGTAGTATTCAAATTATTTTGACCTGGTGGCATCAGTTCTGTTTGATGAGATTGATATGGTTCTGCTTCATATAAATGAGGCTGGTAAGATTGAGATGGTGAGTCATATTGTGGAGAATGCAATTGAGTTGGATTTTGTTGATACTGTTGTCTATCGCTTACCTCCTTTGCATCTAACGGTGGTGGTGGAGGTCTATGAGTCGCCTTCTTATCGGTACTTTTCAAGCTAGCTTTTTGATGGAAAATGCTTGCCAATTCATCTTCCTGACGTTCGCTTAGCGATTCAAGATATTTCCTATAATCACTTAATTCGTCATCGTTAATTTGGGTTGGATAAATGTATTCATCATCATCGGCCAGAACTTGTATTTTAAAGTCATCGTCAGTAAACCTATATTTTGGCAACAAATCACTATCTTTTGAGGGTGGTGGTGGAGGAGGTAATGGCATATCTTTATAACTTTCATTACTTATAATACGTTTATTATTTTCAAGTGATGGCCCATTGAAATATCTTATGTATTCCTCAGAATCAAGAACCTGTTCTGTAATTATCAACCATTTCTGAAACCCCTTTAGGCTTGCCTCCACCACAATTGACCTTCCAAATAGTTTTTTATTATGCGATGTCTGATCTGATGCGAGAGAAGAAAGCCAAGTCCAGATGTAATAATCCTGCAAGGAAACATCTTCAATGTTAATTTGCGAGAATAATGGTATATTTGGATCGGTGACAAGATCTGGCTTGGACCATCCAGGATATAAATCATAGTTGGAATCGATCGGGTCTGAATTTAACCTAGTTAAAATTCTCCTAGATTCTTCTGTTAATGAAGATACTATTTCATTCGTTGAAGACTTTTGGAAGATATTCTTCAAGATCGTATAATTTTCCATCGACAAGAATGAATCCTTTTTGCTGAAAGAAATAGTATTTCTAACCTTACTTAATAACTCGTAAACATTAGATGATACCTTGGTTGATTTTATCACCACACAGGGGATAGTTATTATAGACTTGATTGAATCGGTATTTTCCAATGGTGGATAAGAATTTGTAATTAATAACGATTGCAATGTCTTTGGAAGCTTAAGGGTGTCTGATTCGTTGTCAGGAAGCATTGCCCTTAAAAATGACAATAATAAGTGGAATAACGCTTCAGATGAAGGCTTCCAATATTCCAATCCGTCTATAAAAGTGTTTTCCTTACTTAGTGTAGCATCGTAGAATGGAGATTGATGAGGTTTCGTAGAACCATTAAATGCCCATAAACTTGACATCTTAGCTATCTTTCTGCCACTCAAGTAGTTATATTGTGAATTTGAAGCAATACTAATCAATAAATCAAGAAAATCGTAAACAATCGACGCATGTGCCGGTGATGATAAGCACTTAGGCATAATACTCAAAAATGCACCTTTCGGATACCCTGCTTCCTTCTCTTTTCTCTTATATTCAAGGTAGACGTCCCATCCGATGATTTCATTGTTTGGTAGCCTACTCCACAAGTATTTTAACCCACAAATCAACGTGAATTCATCGAACTTTCTCAAAATTTCAACCACCTCTATCTCGTCATACATACCGATAAGTTCCCCCCGAGGAAAAATTTTGGAAATAAATAACTCAAGCTTCGTATCATCTATCCTAGACCTGAACGGTAAGAAGATATGTGGTGTCTTAGTACCACGACTTTTTAGTTCTCCAGTGATGAGGTGTAAAATACCTCGAAGCTTTTTTCTTGTAAATTGGTCGGATTTTATGATAGTTCTTTCATTATTTCGAGCATTTGAACCAGGAATATCTGGAAGTTCCATATCTTCCATCCGATTTCTACTTATAACCATATCGTAGTCCTATTTGGTCACCGCTAATTTATGGTTAGTCTAGATCAATTGTTTATTTGGCGTTTTTATGGCGCGGTGTAGGACATAAATATTTAATCAGGTGATTCAGTATATACACCAGATCTAATCTATGGCTTGTGAAATGAATCAGAGCCTCTATAATACGTCCCTAAGTTACATAACGACTCATGTTAGCCGAAACTACTGGATGGCTTCTAGTGTTAAAATCACATTTTATAGCTACAAAAATTGTACATATTCATCTGATCTATCAATATATTAATATACAAAAATACTTTAAGATTGGGGTTGAGATAAGCCTAACATATTTCTTGTAGCGACTGCAACTGGATCTACCATATTGCTACCGTAGTTTTGTTGATGGGCTTGTTGTGGGATATGTTGTTGATTGAGATCAATCATACTATTAACGGGTCTGAGGTTGAAGTTAGAATTACCCATACCCTGCAATTTGTCACCGTTGTTGTTCATGCCTGCGATATTAGACATGCTATGGATGGTTCTTAAGTCGCCTGTATTAGGAGGCTGATTATTTGGCTGGTTCAAATTCTGAGCAGCAGCTGCAGGCAAATCCGAAAGACTGTGGTGGCTAGCGATGGTGTTTTGCTGGCCGTGGCTAGGGTAATTAATAGACGCAGTTGTGTTCAAAGTATCCGTCGATGGATTTGTGGTTGAATTAGTACTTGAGCGATCGGCACTAGCTTGTGTTAAATGCATTGGCAAAGCAGGACTATGGCCAATATTATTAGTTTGTTGTCCATTAGCTGGAAGAATGTAAGGATTAACGGCTTGGTTCGAGTTGATGGCACCTGGGTGTGCATTCAAAGTAGTCGGAATAGTACTAGGCATCGAGCTGACGTTGGTTTGACTTCCAGAGGCAACTTGAGTTACATAATTGCTTTGCTGAATAATATGATTCAATTGATCGAACCCCCCCACAGAAGACACCAACATTGGGCAATCTTTGTGCCCAATAACTATTCCTCTAAGATTAATTAACTGGTCACGTAATTGAGTTACTTGAGCAGATAATTCTCTGTATCCTGTTGAATAGAACGACAATTCATCTTCCATCTTTTGGATCAACTGTTTCTTACGTTGACGACATTTTGAAGCCGCGACTCTATTACGTTCCAAGAAGCTCTTACGCTTCGGATCGCCAGGGCCTCTTGTATTTGATGTAGAATCTGGTGAGACAGTGGAATCATTCAAATCAAGATCTTTCGGTTCTTCCTTCTTCAACTTCCTTGTCTTAGTAGCAGAATCGGTTTTCAGTCTCTTAGAGTTTTCAGAATTATTTCTCAGTTTCCTTTTACTGCCAGATTTTTCATCAGAGTCTTTATGATCTGCTATCTCCGTGGCATAACTTTGCTGCGGAGGTTGTTGATTCAGTAATTGATGTTGTTGATGTGCGTGTTGTTGTTGTTGTTGATGATGATCATGTTGTTGTTGCTGTTGTTGCTGTTGTTGCTGCTGTTGTTCCTTTTGCTGTTGCTGCTGCTGCTGCTCTTGCGGCAGTTGTGATGGTGCTTGTTGTGGTGTTTGGTGTTGTGACTGATGGGCTTGTTGCTGTGCTTGTTGTTGTTCTCGTTGTTGTTCTCGTTGCTGATGCATGCCATGATCAAAATTATTTATATTTTGATAATCATGGTTACCTGCATTAGAGTTAGGAGGTGGTGGAATAGTAGAATGTGTTGGTTGCGTTGCATGGTTAGCGTTTTGATTTGCAGGCATTCCTAGTAAATTCGAAAGCCCAGGAGTAATAGGACTATTGAGAAAAGCTCCTGGAGTGGTCAAACCAGGTAATTGATTATTAAAAGCAAACATGTTTCCCCCATGATGATTCACACCGCCCGGGGTCAACCCGGACCTTAAGTTAGACTCATTTGGCGTTAATCCGCTCTTTCTTAGCATACTAATAAACTGATTAATATTGGTGTTATTTTGGTTACCAGGGTGAAATGAACCTTCGTGATTAGGCGCGCCACCATTTTGCCCAGTAGTATAGTTCAGGTTGGTGTTGGTTCCATTGGCAACATTATTAGTATTCCCGTCGTTATTCGTGTTATTTGGAACAGCATTCGTTCCACTATTTGGATTATTCGTAGCATTTAACAAACTATTCCATAAATTCGAACCAGGAGTCCCCAATCCTCCATTTATATGGCCTCCGGGTGACAATCCTAATGGCGGAAGCTTCCTATCGCCTGGAGTAAGCGATGGGGACGTCCCCGCGGGTCCTCTGTTGATATTTGCGTCCAATGTCGAGATATTGGGAATATGTAAATTGTGCTTGTTTGTTTCATTCTTCTGCTCTCCCACATTAGCCAGTTCCCCATTTTTATCTTTACCTCTCTGTTCCGCACCATCACCTCCCTCTCTTCTATCACCATCTTTAGTCGCAAATGACCTTTCAAATGGATTTGGTTCCAAATCAAATGACGTTTTCAGCTATATTTGTTAGTAGATGCCTGTGACGTAATTGATCTTCCGCTACTATATAATTTTTACCTCATAAATTCTCTAGCTTTACAGTTTTTCTTTTCCTTATACAGTATTATAGTTCTTAATTGTATACTTACATCGCTTGACATATTCTTCTCTCAACCGAACTACTATTCCTTATAGTTCCCTTGTTGTTTAGTTACCAACGAGATTACTAAAGAAAATTTATTTACGTCATCTTATAGGTTACACAAAAAAACCGGAAGCTCAACCGTTATATCTCGTGATTCGGATTTGTGTAGACCCCGATCCGACTAGACTCTAGGTAGGTACAATAAGTAGGTATAAGATATGTAAGATAAATATATAGTAGGTTTAAGATACAAATCAAATATGTATAGACATGCGGTTACGATTCATGAAATAGATTATTATGTGATATTCTAATCAAGATCTTGTAACATTTTGTTTAGCTTTTCCTTCTTCTCTGCCTTTGCATCTTTTAGGATTTCTGGATTCTTTTGGGCCTCCTCCATAGCCTCTTCAATAGCGGGTTTATCAGCTGGAGCAGCTTCAGGAGGGTTTTTTTGATCATTCTTAGGAGTGTCCTGTTTCTTCTGATCAGCAAGCTTGAAGTTGGCTTGAGGAGAAGTGAGATAAGGCTTGTCTCTGGTCCAGTCTGTCTTGTGTAAAAGACCCAAATCGAATCTTGGAAATGGATGTGCTTCTGTGTTGAAAACATATTTGTCCAAGGGGAACTTGTTAGTATCGTCGAATAATAAGTACAAGTATTTCAAGGTCTCAGCAAACCAGAACGATTCCATATTGTCTCTCTTTGGTGGAGGCACCTGGGTGACATCATCCAAAGAGGTGTAAGATACTTCACCTTTTGCGTTGGTGACCTTAGTGTGTTTGAGAAAATTTTGGAAGATCTCATATCCGTATTCACGGTACTTGACGTCACCTGTGAGTCTATATAAGTAGAATAAAGATTCGACAGTTTCGGGACGTTGCAAGTTATGTCTGTCGAGAGGCTTGATGTAGAAGTCACTTTTAACCTCTGGGTTTTCGTTAAATACTGCAATTTCCGGTGATAATCCCGATGGTACATCGTGGTACATCTTGTAGCAGGAGTAGGTCAATTCTTCACCCAACTTGAAGTCAGATTCTCTATCAGCATCCCAATTTGGTAATTTCTTAGCCTCTTTGTATGGCAACCCGTTGGTGGCCCCAACGGCCAATAATCCACCATAGAAACACACCAAATGGTCCATTTTTGGCGATAATCCTCCTCCAATTCCATGTTCTAATTCCCCAATGTAGGTCAATCCATTTGGCGATGATTTTCTTACCATATGCTTCTTGACTCCGTCCACAGATTCACGGTACATGTCCCAATAGATAGGCTCCTGGTTGTTCGTCTGTAAGTATTGCTTCAATAAGTATTCGTAGTATGAATCACCTCTGGAGCCCAATCTGATCAACTTACCCTGATATTTCCCGGTATCAGGTTGAATGTAAATAGGTACCAACCCATCTTGCGGCTTGTTTTCATCAAGTACTTTCATTACTTTTTCGACCTTTTCCCAGAATAAAGTCTCTCCTGTTAACTTCGATAAATACTTGAACTCCAATTGCAATGTTGCCACTTCTGCTGTGGATGACGCACCATTATCAACATGATTCTTGATACCTTCGCCAGTCATCAAGTTCACGGACGCATAAGGCAACCCACTATTACTGTCGAAACCACCAATTAACCCATTTGCCAAGTCCACGGCCTTGTCCAAGTACATATCATCCTCCGAAATGTGATGGGCTGAGAGCAATCCCCCAAGCATCCGAATTGTCGTTTCAAATACATTGACATTGTAATCAAAATGATAGTCGAGGTCATCCTTGACAAACTTCCTGGCACGGGCCAATTGTTCAGGACAATCCATAATCATCAATGTATCCAACGAATCAACAATCATCCATCCCAAAGGCTTGGGCCCCATATTGCTTCCAGTTTCTTTTATAGGGTGATATACGTCCTTACCCCAGGCATGATTCTCATATGAACTCCAGCTTTCCAAAAACACATCTTTCACTTCCTGTTGCTTGTCAGCCCAAGTTTTGCTACTTCCTCCGAATTCAAAGTCAAGTGCCCCTGTAGACGCATAGTAATAGATTGCGTAGAATACCAAAGACGCTATGAATCCTTTGAAAAGCATTATTTTCTTCTGGTTCGTCTTATTAGTTGGTTTGTCCTTATAATACAATGGCAATCCGTTTGATTTACTCTTAGCTTTCCACGAGCTTTTTTTGTTATTTCCAAATGTAAGCTTGTTTGTTCCAAATGAATAACTCATTTAGCCTACTCCTGTCTAATTAGCTATAACAGCTATCTTTTCACTCAGCAATGAATACGATTTCATGTCGGCATCCCGCGTAATATAGGCGAAACCTCCCTACACCACATCCGTACACTGAACAAAGTTGACGTGTTTTACCATTAGTTCATTTAGTTGCAATTTTTTGTGGGTTCTTAAAGGGTTGGTGTAGATCGCATAAACAAATGAATATTATTAGTGTAGGGACTACATTAAAATAGTAGGATTGTTTTCTAAGTCCTTGTTTGTCAAATTCGTGTTACTGCGGTTAAAGTATCTCAATTATAGTATATAATGTACTTACTCTCCAAAAGTCTTTTGAAGCATAGCTGCAAATTGAAAGATTCATACTATTTTGATTGATGCATGAATCAAGTTCAGAAACCTCTTTCAGATTATAATATGGTTATGGGGCCTTTAGAAGTCCGATGCGAAAGATGCTCGCTAATATATTAAATGATATAATGATATAATGATGTATTCACATAATGCATACATTATTGATTTTTTGTAGCATACTAATGTATGGCCAAAATTCTGGGTGTTGCCAGGCATTAGTATATCAGTGACATTGCTTATGTACTTTAAGTTGACGAAATTTTTGCAACGGTTCATCAGGCGTAACAAACTTTCATGGAGTTCTAAAATAGTGATCCAAAACCCTCCCTTATGAACAGTTACGAAGTTCATAAAACAAACACTGATTTTAGTATGACTTTTTTGACTTATTCACATTGAGAAACAGACTATCTACCTATTTTACAATCCAAATAGTAAAACAACGAATATCCGTTACTGCCAAAAAATGCAGCTGTACTACTTAGAATAATAGATATCACAGTAAGCTTATTATGGACGGCACAATGAAGAAGTGTCTTTGTTGATAGCACACAATATGTATTTACCGTTGGATAACAGCCATCCCTTTGAATAATGTCTAGAGTAGAAAGCGTTTTAAAGGGATGTGTTGCTGCTATTGCTACCGGCAGGATGTATCAGTGGGACAAGTTAATACAATATGCACGAAGACGCAAAGAATGCGTCCTGATTATCTCAGACATCATTTCTTTAGGCCTGTTTCTTGTGTTAAAAGTTTACTACAGTCGAAACATCATACTTCTCTGAATGCATTACCGGAATACTTCGGCTCCATGCTACAAGAATCAATTGAGCGCACCGATATTGTGAACCAGCAAAAGCAAGACAACCAAATGACGTCTCAGATGTTTGAAATGGCATCTGAGGTCAACCAGAAATATTTTATCAATTGCCTAGTGTGCATATGTCTTCGATAGCATTTTTGAAAGCCTATTTTAGTGTGCACTGAAAAGAAGTAGTGCTAGTAAAAATAAATTTAATACATTTTCTATTTGGCACTATGAGGTTATCGTGAAATGAGCACTAGCTATTGGCAAAAGATAGACATGATAGAGTGGCAGAGTAAAGCAAAATAGCAATCGGTCTCACATTCTTATACTCTCAAACCGTAAAATTGTATTTGAATTTGGAGAACAAACCAAAAGCAATATCATGGGGAGCAATCTGATCGCTCTCCAGACGTATATAAGATTATATCATCTGTAATGATTTGAACAATTTATTTGCTAATACATACAAACTAATAATGAATTCTTCAACAGATAATGGTGAGAGCACCAATTAACTCTATTGTTGATACCGATTATAAGGAATCCGATTCTGAGATGATGGCTTTGCAATGGTTCGGAAAAGAAAATGTCGCTGTTGGTAAGGTACTTATCCCAGCCATCACTAATGCTACGGACGTTATGGCCAAAATAACGGACACAGAATTTGTGGCTCTGATTTGCATCCTTATCATGGAGATATAATGCAACTAGAAAAAGGCGATATCCTCGGCCATGAGTGGTGTGGAATTGTAGAGGATGTTGGTTCGAGCGTTCAGAACTTCAAGAAGGGAATAGGGTTGTTTCGAGTTTTCAGATTGGATGTAGCGAATGCGATTATTGTAGAGATAATTTATCATCCATATGTGACAAAACAGGTACATAAAAAGTACAAGAAGAGATGTATGGGGCAACTTTGAGTGGAATATATGGCTACTCGCGGTTCACTGGTGGTTATGCTGGTGGACAAGCCGAATATGTGCGTGCTCCACGAGCAGATTACAACTTATTGAAGATACCTGATATAGTACCGGATGAAAAGGCACTATACTTATCTGATATTGTTCCTACATCATATCATAGCGTGGTTTGTGCCAATGTTAAGAAAGGAGATACTGTCGCGATCTGGGCCAATTGGCTTGTGTGCGGTTAGGTGGGCCCAGCTTAAAGGTGCTAAGCGAGTTATAGGTTGTTAACTCCAAGTATGATATAGCTAAAGAAATCCTCGATATTGTGCCCGGAGGAGTGGATGCGAGTATTGATGCTGCAGGATTTCGGTACTCAAACAAAGTAGTTCATATTCAGCGGACTCTTGGACTTGAGACAGATACTTTTGAGATTATTAATGAAGCCATAAAGTCCACCAAAAAGTTTGGTTCGATAGCTTTGGTTGCAGATTACGTTGGGTATGCAAATCAGTTTTTAATTGGGGGTATAATGGAAAAAGGTATCACCTTAAGAGGATGTGGTCAGGCTCCTGAACAGAAATATTGGCATGAGTTGTTGGACAACATTGAGACAGGTCTTTTCGATCTTACGTTTATTTTGACCCATAGGTTCGCAATCGATGAGTTTAAGGAATTGTAGCAAGCTTTTGATGAAAAGAAAGGTGGAATTGAAAAGGTCTTCGTTCAGACGAAGTTTTCTTCACCCCCTTCTGAAGGGACGCCAGCTTTGTCGCATGTAAACGACCTTTTATAAAAGAAATATATGTAGATTTTGGACTCATATAGTGTAGACATATCTCTTGTAGAAGACTATTGTTGAGATTTCAAGTACCATTTTTCAATACGACAGAAATCGGTATACTCATATATAATAGAAATTCAGAAAATTCCTTTTTTTTTGTTATTCACAGCTACCTGCAAGAGGAAATGGTAGGGAGTGCTCATTATGTCTATTTGACTTCCATCTTCAGCGGTGATAATTTTCCCTTATGAAGAGTCAAGCTTATATTGGATCATACTAAACGAAATATCTATTTACTTATCAACAAATACGGATGCTACTCAACTAGCTTGATAAAGAGCGGGGCCAGCGACGACATGCTCGTTGATTTTTGTAAGGTTGAATGGAGTTACAGGAATTGCTTCGTCTACCAAGACAACAAAAGCAGTACCATTAACAATAGTATTATTGCTTTGTGGGAACACCGTTGCATTTGGCTGCAAAGTCCAAGCAGTATTGCCAGGATCTACATCGTGAAGTTCTGTATATGTAGTGTTGAGTTGAGAAATCCATGCAGCATACTTCGCTGGACCCGTACTAAGACTATTGGTTCTGTAAAGCCTTTCACCAGCGGATTCATCATTTATAATGCTACTTCCATTAAAAACCGAAGTAGTACTTCCATTATAATCTCCAGCATTGGTATAGTTAATGTTTTTGGCATTTTCTACTGGAATCCACCCAACTGGTAGACCTGGATTCTCCCAGGAAAACTCAACTTTTCTGCCTGGTTCAGTTAATGAATTATTAGTAGTAGAAATTGCTGGTCGAGCGCCGGTAGAGTTACTTAATGCATCGGGACCATTTAAAATTTTAAGAGCTGGAAAATTAGAAAATTCGATTTTCGGATTGGAAGCTGGGCATGAAGTGATATACGGAGCCAATAATGTCCACAGAAAAGCTTGTGGAACACCAACAATAAAATCAAAAGGCATTGGGTTCAATCCTTGAAATTGGCTGAAAATCATTTGCTGACGTGCTTCAACAGTGATTGACTGCAACAATAATGATGCAACTCCTCTAGAATCTAAATGACTCATAAACCCATAGACTCCGGATTCTCCAAACCTTGTAAGTTCTTGAGCGAAAGCAATAAATTCAGGAACAGTTTCAAATGGGTAAGTATAATTGCAACGTGTTGGTGCCCCTTCTCCCAACATGTTAGAGACTAATTCTGCGTGTCCTACTTCCTGAATAGACATAAAGTGAATCATCTCACGATCTGCAGAACTTAAACCAGCGTCTTCGAAATCTTTATCAGAAAACTTAGCGAGCCCGTAGTTGAAAAGATCCAATTCGATATACTCTTGATTGAGACCAACAAGGAGTGACTGATAATCAAAATCTGACAACGGGTGATAATACGGAACCGTCTCATTATCAGTGCCAATACCTCCAGATGGAGTGTACGGTTTAACCAAATCGGCGAATGGATCTTGTGGGTTATCAACTGGATAACAATTAGCAGACGTTGTAAGAAGCAATGAAAGCAAAATTCTTAGGACCATGATTATTAATTTTAATAGTGAAAGCTCTTTGAAGTAATCATAAATATTACGAAACAAGCTGCTATTTATGCCCTTGTTAACGCTTTCATCGCAATTCGGATTTCGCAACTAATCAGATGGTATTCGTAACCGACAGCAAACTTATTTCTCTTTCATATACTTTCAAATGTTACAGAGCGAATATTTGAGGAGTTCTAGCAGCAACTCAACGTAATTGCTGTGACACCGGTAACATACATTCAGCAACTGCATTTGAAGTCTGATATCTTCATGCACATGCCAAAAAAAATGCAACCATGCGCACCTATTGCAAAATGTCAGAAAACTCCTCTGTCTGGCATGATAGCACCCTTGAATTAGTTTACATCTGTTTTAAACTATAAAATGACCATTAGTGCAGTATTTTAATATTTTTACGATGTATAATTATTGCTGTGAAAAATGGGGGCTCATGCAAGGTTAAAGCTGTTTTTAAAGTATATTTCCAAATTACATGCAGGGTTTAGATTGGTAGCTAAAGCAAGCAAAACAGAATTAGTAAACCTATTTCGGATTATCTATTTTTCGGGCGGACCTTGGGAGAAACTTTTTAGAATTTAATTTATTTTTAAATAAAGGAATTATTTTATTAAATAAAACTTTTTTATCAGATATTAAAAATTAAATCAGTTATCCAATGCGGTAAATAATGTAATGACGTGGCATTACTCATATTAATGGTTTTATAGTCCATATGTTTTGGTAATGGTATTAAGTAAGAGTCCTGAATATTTAGTATTTATCCACTTGTTCTATCTTTGGTGTGTGGGATCACATATTTCTTCATTCTTTCAGATGTCAAAATTTGACTAATTCAAAAGTTTATCTGACATAAACTACAAATAAAAAGGCCAGGAGTGCTATTTTGTNCCCTACCTTTACAAGCCATTACGAACTTCCACGTCTCCATTCACATACTTGAATATCAAGAGAATTGCGTTATGTATCAAGGATAAGCGACAATTTAATGCCTCCTTACCCTATACAATTATCATATAATTAGACTCGATCATTCATTAGGATCTTCATATTGCTGTGGAATTTCCTGATTAAACACTCGACATAATTTTCGGTGTTCATTATTCGTACTCCTTTGATCAGCAGTTACTGGTCTGGAACCTTTCTCAACAATATTATAATCTGAATACCCAAAATCAATAAAATAGACCTTGCCTTGTGAATAAAGAATATTCCGTTCACAAATATCTCCATGAAGTATTCTACAACTGTGGATGATTTTCAATTGCTCTTCAGCTTTCTCATATGTCCTTCTATCTTTGGGCAATCGATTATATTCTCCTTTTTCGGGTTCTATAGATTTTCCTTTTTCGGGCTCTATATATTTTAATATGATAAATGGCCCTAGCGCATGGTAATGTTCACCTATATTGAATTTACCAAATACATATTTTTGGCCAACGTAAACATTATTGAACAACCCCTCCTTTGATAAAATCTCATATGCCAGTTTCTCGCACAGATAGGTCTTGCGGCATATGTTGAAGCTATCTGTTCGTTCAGCCCTATAATTCTTATGATCCCTTTTCGTTTTGATGGGGTCGAAGACCTTTACAATGAATTGGTCATCACCATTGAAAGGTTCTATGAAAAAAGCCTCCACATCTTCCTTGTTTACCTTAAAAAGTTGAGAATTGAACGTAAATCCACACTGAACGTCAATTTTGTCAAAACTTCCGAGTGCAATTTCAGTAGCAGAAATATGCCGTCTTCTATCTTCTACTGGATGATTTTCAATTGAATTAATACAATAATCCCTAAACGGCATCTCATGCTTTAATGCTATTTCATCCAAATATGTCAAATACTCTTCATCTGTCTTGCGAATAAACTTATAGATCGTATCCAATCCTCTCTTAATTTCATCTAGTCGGTCCTCACTTACAGCGAAAGCTTCATAGATATATGAAATGAGACCACCCCTTAATGTAAGGCCTGATGAATGACAATCTAGGACTCTATAATTTAAAGCTACGGGCTTGCCATCATTCCAATCGGCATTTTGCTCGATTATTTCCAAAGATCTCTCGATATCCATTTCAATTAGTATTGTTGTGTATGAATCTGTTAGCATGCCTTTATTTGTATGATTAGAAAACATTTCTGCCACAACTTGCTTGATGAATTTCTTCATTTTTACATCTGTAACGTCCAACATATTTCTAGAGATTAAAATAGGTAATTTCTTAACCTCAACCAATGCTAGAGACTGATTACGTACTTTTTTAGCGTATGCTACTATATCGGGATACGAGTAGAATAAATCTTTGGATTGATGTGGTACCCTAGTATGAACTCCAGTCTGACCGATAGCATTAACTTCTTCTACTCTTGTCTGAAAATGAAGGACTGATGCAGTGTATTGGCATATGGGTTTGAATAAATAGTTCATAAAATTGTTTTTATATGTGCTCTCAGCATTCGATCCAATATCTGTCACAATTTCATACTTTGATTGAAAACCAACGTATAGCAAGTCGGTCATAATCTTTTTTGTTTCGTCTTGACTAAAATTGCTTGAAAATACGTCTGTTTTCAATATAGTCTGCAAATTAGCTGCAAGTCTGCCTTCCGGAATTATCTGCTTGACTGATTCAAATTCAATATCGGAAAAAGTCCCAATTAGATTGTTTTCTGTTGCCTCGCTCGTACTGGTATTATGAAGAGTATCAGGATTTAGTAAATTTCCATCATCACCCTGAAATTCATATTCGGTAAATGGCATAACACAAAAGAATATGAATAATTCTTTCCATTCATTCGGAT